>CBVK0100174759.1:0-15422 GCA_900067695.1 Picea abies
ACGTGTGCTCTTCCGATCATATATATATTGTTTCATTTAATTATTTAATTTATGTTATAATTACAAAATATATATAGATGAATTGCATTTACAATTTAATAAAAAAAATTTAAATCAAAATTAACCTTATGAACTAATAATTAACTTAATTAATTATAAAAAACATTATTTACATATTTACATATTTTAATGCCCAAGTGGTAAAATTGACCAAACTTTTGACCAAGGATATCTTTCAAATCATATGTCATAATGAAGCAAAACTTGAAATGTTGGAATGTTGGAAATACAACGAAAGCAATGAAGACGTCAAAACAAAAATCCAAACAAAATGAAGAACTCACAAAATAACCAAACCAAAACATTCTAGAAAGCAATATTAACAAAAATCATATGTAGGGACCCATAATTATTTACAAAAAATTATGGGGGGTTGGGTTGTGATCACAACAATTGGCGACACATGGGGAAGAAGTAGTTATATCTGATTAAGATAATATGATTCAATTTACCAAAGAATGAAATGAAAGGTTTCAACAATTTCTTGCACATGAAACCATTCCCAAAGGTCCCAAATAAGACAAAATCAAAGAAAAATAAGCGAAACCATTCCCAAAGGTCCCAAATAAGACAAAATCAAAGAAAAATAAGCTTTTAAATATGAAAGGACCTAAATTCTTAATTCCAAGATAGTGAATCCAAGTAAGGGAATATTTATTATATTTTAATTACATATCTACTATTGGATAGTAAAAATAGCTAGAAGGTAATTAAAGATTAGTATGCATCTGTTTAACAATTACCTCTTTTCTCGACATTGCTTCACTGCCAATAGGCCTTTCCAATATCTTGTTGAAGTTGTCTTGGTACCATCTATGCATTTACCCATTGCCAATGAGCATGTTCAGTACCTCAGTGGGTTTGCACACACTTCCTACACATATGTGCTTTGAACTCTCTAATGACACCTTTTTGATAAATATATTTGGATAATTTCTTCTAGCAATTAGGTGAAGAGAGAAGGGTGGTACAAAAGGGTTTTAGTTTAACGAACTAGATGCAATACAGATTGAGTTTGAACTCCCTAGTTTATTTTTATCTACCAAAGTAGAGACTTTAAATGTGGAGGGGTATTGGAGGGATTCAAAGTAAAGAATGTCGACAATTCCTTCTTTTATAAAGGTAAACTTATAATACTCTAAACATATCTTAATATTCCCCATGGCTAGTGGTTAATATAAGAGAAGGTGAAAACTTGAAAAAGATGACCTTTAGGTAAATGAAATCCTATTTAGGAGAGAGAGAGAGAGAGAGAGAGAGAGTCAATATTTCCCAATGCAGATTAACCAATGTTGGGTAGGAAATATTCCCCCATATAAATTTTGGGAAGGAAAAAAGAAAAACAAACAAAATCACTTGATAAATAAAAATCCAAACGAAGATAGAAAATGAAAATCTGAAGGAAAAGATAGATAAAAATCCAAATTTTAAAATAAACTTCACCAAGACAACTTATGAAAGTAAATCTCAATAGAAGAGTGAAAATGGGGAAAGCATGTTTGTCTGGCTTAAGTTGAGATCTTAACAATTTTTGTCTTGTAAAGTTGTAGTTAATTGGGATTTTATTAAAACCAAAATACAAAATCTAAGCAACAGATATAATTAAAAGATGAAGTTAAATAAGAATGAATGAAATAAACATAAAGGTTGAAAGACTTCTTGATTTATCTTATCCACAACTTGATCAACATCATTGCTGCCTTGCCTTACCCAAAAACATGTGAAACAGTGAGAGTGAATTCCAAGCAAGCAAGGGTGCTAGATTTCTTGAAAATTCCTAAAGACTTGAAAAAACAAATATTAAATCAAAAAATACTAAAATAAGACTGCAACTAAAACATAAAAGAAATAGCACATAATGAGAATAGGCATATGAAACCTATGTTGGATAATCTAATTGTGATCTACCTTAGAAATGATGATTTTCTCCAAATTAAAGTAGTAACCTCTTCCTATGATAAAATTTAAAACATGAAGAAGTTGCATATTTAATGAAGTTCACATACACTCAAAATCATCAGTTTATTGAATCTAAACTAAAAGTAACGTAAATTTAGGCTAAACCAAACCAACTCCTACTCTAACTTTATGAAATAAATATGACTAAATATAGTCAAATTTCCAGTGGATCCATTCAAGCTCTTTCACACCTGTACATATGTACACATCAAACATTAGTAATAAAAATAACAATATTATTATTTTAGTAAAAGAAAAATTACATCTATTATATATATCAATACCTAATAAAACAAAGCATACATTTTTATTTACAAGAAAACTCTCATTTAATCAATTCCCCAACCATATATCTATTGGATCATAAAAATGAATATGGGAATCAAATAAGGATTAGTGAACTTTGGAAAAAGAGAAGGAAGACAGGCTAGATTCAAATGATGTTATTATAAGTTCTGAAGCATGTAAAGAGTTGTTAGTGTTAATAAATAAACCTACATCACTATTTACAATAATGGTACAAGACTTAAAGGATTGATTCACAAGCAGTTTGTTTTCACAAGTCTCATCGAAGTTAAAAGATGTAAGATCATGTACTTGTGAAAATTGAGCATGAAAATTAAAAAGAATGTGATCATCATATGAGTCATAATTTGGAATGTTCTCTTGGACATTGAAATCCTAGAAATGATTAAAGGTTTTAAAAAGAGAATTTGCTGGAATATTTTCTAAAATAGGGATTTTCTCATCTTCAAATGTAGATTGACGTGGAGAATTAAGAATGTGAGGACCTGACATAACAATCATCGAAGGGTGAAGTGCCTCAACACTTTCAATCCTCAAATCATCATTATAAAGGACTTCAAATTTTTCTTTAGCATTCTCTTCCTTATCATAAGATGCACTAAAACCATAAGACATATCAAATTTAAAAGCATAGCCATTTTCAAGTTTTTTAAAGATATAGTTATTGAGATATTCCTTTTCCTAATCTATAATTGGTAATTCATTATCTGTTGGATGTATAACATCCCCTGTGTTTTCTAAGATAGTATTTATGTATAGAAGAATTGTTAATTGTTTAACAATTGAATTACTTTCATTAAAAAGATCAGGATAAAGGGAAAAATGGCTATATGATGATATGTACCTAAAAGATTCTCTTCCTAAAGATTGTTTCTCATCTTCATCAATGAAAATTTCAGATTTCTCATTATGTATTTGGACGTCCATACTTTGTAACTGATCATGAATTCCATAATGAGAAAATTCAGAAATTTTTACTTCAGATTGAACAATGTTTGAATTTTCGATTTGCATTGTTGACTGTTGATTTTATTATTGATTTTCAAATTTATTAGTAGTTGATTCCTCAATAGTAATGAATAAGCTTTAAAATGTTACATTTTATGATTCATCGAAATTTTTAGAAATACCATGAAGAGAAACTAAATGTTTAAAGCATCCTACTAACTCTATTTGAGGAGGTAAGTCTTTAGATTTGAACTTTACACAATTCAATTTAAATCGAAAAAGAAAAAAATTAAAAGATTCACCTTCAAATCTATGAAGTACTTCAAGTTGATCACAAACCTTATCATAATCGTAGTCCTGAAAAGCGTGAAGGAACATTATTGTGAACTGATCCCAACTATCTACAGAGGCAACTGGTAATAAAAGACACCAATGTTTGGCCTGACCTATCAGTGTAAGAGTAAAAATATTGCATAGAATGCCTTCATCGATATCATAAAAAGAAGAAATTGTAAAATTTTGAATAACTTGCAAAACATGATCATATGCATAAATGTTCCTCTTAACATCTCATTTTACCTTAGACAAGTAATTTATTACCTTAGTTGGAGTCCAACAAGATGCTTTACCAGATATACAACTTCGAATGAGAATTTTAGGAGCCACTAAAAATAAATGAAAGAATTAAAAACAATATCTCAAAGAAGAATCAAATTATTATACACACTTGTCGGTGGCCCTCCTTCTACTGCCAAAAATATTGATGGTTAGAAATGACCATGTTCAACATTATAACGAGATCACTTGGTCAAGGCCCTAGTTACGCCCTTATCCATTTGGGATGGTGATTCTGATTAGTTCTATGTGTATCTAGTTACCCTTTTCCTAATACTAACCTAATCTAATGCTAATCTAATGACGACTATTCTATATCTACAAATATATATACACAACCTTCTATCTGCTAATATATATTGTTACCTTCTTTTATCAACATACATAAGGAAATGGATTTATTTCTTGCAGCATGCTTGCAAGAAAGAAAACCTAAGGATGACATAAGGGCTCAACTACACCACACTAGATTTCACTCATGTGAAAGGAAACTTTATGGACTTAAATGCAAATGCAACTTAAATCTATGATGAAAGTGATAAATTAAAATGTAATCTATCCTATCTTGATTAGGACAAGATATATATCTCATTCAAAACAAGAACAAAGTAATAAAAAGGGGAAAGGACTGGTATTGAATTTAATATTATGATTGATTTGCAAATCATAGAATTAGTTCATATGATTTTCAAATTATTCATGCAAATATGAAATAGCAAGATCTCAACAAATAGTTATTAACATAACCATAAGATATACTCAAACTCAATTATGAATTCAATTTAAGATCTACTGATCCGAAAATATCTTTACAATGGTTGAGTTATTATGCATGTGTTAATTAACCATTTAGGAAGTTGAATGAAAGAGGAATACTTTTAAAGTAAACATAGCAACGATATAAACATGCACAAATATGAAATAAATCATGACGATCAACAAACCATAAACACCAATGTGATAACAGAGTTTGGCAATCTCCCTTACATCTCCAAGCCTTTGTCTCGCTGGGTGAGGCTTTCTTAGTTTTGTTAGAATATTTATAAGTACATCATAGTAGTGCCAAAAAGGTTACAAACTGATCTGGTCTTGTTCTACAATATCTATGGAACCCAACAAAACATACGACACTGAAATAAGATGACTGAAGCTCCCAGAAATGGCCTGCAAAGGTGCTCTCCTCAAGAACTTCCCTGCATAAAAATGACTTTCGCTTGGAAAATATTGAGCATAAATCTTTTCTAAACCTTCTTTATGGATTCAAGAAGCCATGGTTTATATAGATTTGAAGTTGGTAACTATATCCTAACTTCCCCCCAATATTTGGCCTCAAAAAGGGCCCAATATCTCCCACAATTGGCTAAACTCTCCCAATATAAGGACATAAATCAATAAAAATCACATAACATAAAGTTAAAACCCACTTTATGTCAAAACAAGGTGCATCCCCCTTGATCTCCTTACCCTTGGTCATACTAGGTGTCTCCATGTGGCCAAACGCTGAGATTATGCGATGCCCCCTCGATTGTTTGGCACCTTGGTCATGTGCATGGCCCATGTGGCCATACCCCCATACATACATGTGATATTCAGTGGTTACATCCCCCAATGTAATAGCCCACAGTTAATCCCCCTGTTCAGTGAGCCATCCCGACTGACAGGGGCTTAACTCTTAAACTCTGTGCATATGGTATATAGGACCGAGTCTTATGGAGTAAGGTGGCAGGTAGCACGAACCGTGGGCTGGGATTAAGTTACAACCATGCACCAACAATAATAGTGGACCATGGTTATATTACAAAGTCATAGGTGACCGAGCCAGGGGCTTGGGATAGGCCCCAACCCTTTTTCATCCGAACAACACATGCATTCAAATTTAAATATTAATGCTGCCACTATAGGTTAAGACTCATAGTGAGAGCGGTTTGGCTAGCCCAACCCTCCTAAGACTTTCTCCCATGCTGAGGTCATAGGCTCAAACCTCATTAAGTCCAATATTTTTCCACAACTTTAACCAATGAATGGGTTCCATGTGGTAGCCCATGTCTGGGCCATGTGGTACCTCACCATTTGTCGAAACCAGTGCCACGTGTCAATAGCCTATTGGTCCAACTCTACCAATAATGTGTCTTTCATGTCACATGCCACTGTACCTACCACATAAGCACCATATGGATGTTCCACATGTCACCCTTGTAGTGGTTACATGTGTTAATCCCTGATTGGTCAACATGTTCGACACGTCAATAGCCCGTATGCCTAGTCACCCTTCCACGTGTCTTTCTGTACGCCCAGTCAAAACACTGAACCCTACCATGTGTACCTTGCCATGTCATCTATATGGTCGTACGACCTGTACAGTCAGTTTCCATGTGGTACTGTATGAACTGTACGAATGTACAATCATCAATTTTTTTCATGTTTGCCAAAATGAACAGATCGCGATATATGGAGCATACGATGTTCGTTTGAGCCCATTTAAGTCACGCTGGGTTCGTATCGATGAGGTATACGCACACATATGTTTTGAATCCATTCTAAGAACTTTTATTTTTAGTCCTTTCTAAGCCCCATCAAGCTCCTGGATCCAATTCTGGATCACACCTCCCTAGTAAATACCTTTTGGTCCCCAAAAGGTCACTGACCAGTCATCAAGTTTGGGATAGGCCACCCGAATTGTTCCCTATATTTAAACTCTCTCCTGTGCACCTGTCTCATCAAGATCAACTGTAAATAAATTATGATAACTGCCAACATATTGTTAGCCATTGGTACCCTGTCACATATTACTGAAGCCACTATCATCCATGTATACAACATTACTAATGATAGCATAAAAAATATGACTGTAAATGAGCTGACATGTTTGTAATATTTGCACGACATTAGCTTATATTGAAGAAAAGTGTGATTGATTTTCCATTCTACAATCATCTCCTGCTCTTGATTAAGATTGATTACTTGATTTGAAATGATTATAGGTGTGTTGATAGCTTGATCTTCCTTTCTTAATTTTTCCATAGTTTGAAGATATTTATTTACCTTTAAATGATGAGCATGAACAACATATTCTTGACCTTATTTGGTTAAATGATATTGATTCTTTGCCATGTAGAAGATTTCTTTATGATCATACAAGTAAGGAATACCTAAGACCATTCCACATTCACTTAGTCTAACCACATCACATGTTACCTCGTCCACAAACTTAGATGAAATTACAAACTTCAATGTGCATTTCTTTGTTATTTGAAATTGATGATTGTTGCTTATCCATTTAAGTGTGTGAGGCTTATGATGCATCTATCTTTTTAATCCTAATTGTTTAATAAATTCCTCCGAAATCAAGTTAGATTGATATCCACTATATATCAATGTGTCGACCTTAGTATGCCCCATAATGACCCTTAAGTGAAACAATTTACTTCTAGCATCAAATCCATAATCATTTTTACCTTTCAAACCAACCAATGAGATTTTAGATTCATCACCCAAATCCGATCCCAAGTCCGTGGGTCATGTTGTGGCTAAAATTGTTTGCCTCCCTTTCTTTTATTTGAACCACTTTGGTCTCTTCTCGGGATGCAATTGCCAACAATGGTCCTCATCATTACCTTATTTCTTGCAATTCTTGCAAGAGGGATTCTCTTCCTTTCTTGCCACTGAATTTTCCTTCTTTTTTATTTTTAGTCCTTTCTAAGCCCCATCAAGCTCCTGGATCCAATTCTGGATCACACCTCCCTAGTAAATACCTTTTGGTCCCCAAAAGGTCACTGACCAGTCATCAAGTTTGGGATAGGCCACCCGAATTGTTCCCTATATTTAAACTCTCTCCTGTGCACCTGTCTCATCAAGATCAACTGTAAATAAATTATGATAACTGCCAACATATTGTTAGCCATTGGTACCCTGTCACATATTACTGAAGCCACTATCATCCATGTATACAACATTACTAATGATAGCATAAAAAATATGACTGTAAATGAGCTGACATGTTTGTAATATTTGCACGACATTAGCTTATATTGAAGAAAAGTGTGATTGATTTTCCATTCTACAATCATCTCCTGCTCTTGATTAAGATTGATTACTTGATTTGAAATGATTATAGGTGTGTTGATAGCTTGATCTTCCTTTCTTAATTTTTCCATAGTTTGAAGATATTTATTTACCTTTAAATGATGAGCATGAACAACATATTCTTGACCTTATTTGGTTAAATGATATTGATTCTTTGCCATGTAGAAGATTTCTTTATGATCATACAAGTAAGGAATACCTAAGACCATTCCACATTCACTTAGTCTAACCACATCACATGTTACCTCGTCCACAAACTTAGATGAAATTACAAACTTCAATGTGCATTTCTTTGTTATTTGAAATTGATGATTGTTGCTTATCCATTTAAGTGTGTGAGGCTTATGATGCATCTATCTTTTTAATCCTAATTGTTTAATAAATTCCTCCGAAATCAAGTTAGATTGATATCCACTATATATCAATGTGTCGACCTTAGTATGCCCCATAATGACCCTTAAGTGAAACAATTTACTTCTAGCATCAAATCCATAATCATTTTTACCTTTCAAACCAACCAATGAGATTTTAGATTCATCACCCAACCCAAATCCGATCCCAAGTCCGTGGGTCATGTTGTGGCTAAAATTGTTTGCCTCCCTTTCTTTTATTTGAACCACTTTGGTCTCTTCTCGGGATGCAATTGCCAACAATGGTCCTCATCATTACCTTATTTCTTGCAATTCTTGCAAGAGGGATTCTCTTCCTTTCTTGCCACTGAATTTTCCTTCTTTCCATTCCACTTCCATTTGTCCTCTTTCCTTGAAGACGATTCCCATGATACACCAAAACATTTTTTCCCTGCTTCAATGTATGTCTCTTGAACAAAAACCTCATCAAGATTAGTAAGTCCAAACATGAATAAAGTATTTCGAATATGTGCATATAAACCTCCTATATACTTCATAAGAGTTTCTTGGGTATGTAAAGGAATATCTAACATCAATGCCATTTTATGAAATCCATCTGTGTATTCTTGCACTGCTTGTCCTTTTCTTAGTTTAAGAGATTTCCATTCAATTAAATATTTCTCTTTGTAACCCAAAGGATAGAATTGCTTTCTAAGTGAAGAAATAAAACTTTTCCACGATGGAAATACATTACCCAGTTTTTGTGTGCCATTTTACAACTTTCTTTGCCACCAGATGCGTTTCGTTCCTGCAAGACGAAGTGATGCCAGTTTGATTTGAGTGACCTCATCCTTGATCTATTACACACTTCAATAAACCTCCACCTGTCTGACCCAATTATCAAGTCTCTCTACATTGACTTCACCATCATACATGGTTAATTCAAATTTAACATCAAGTTTAAGTAAATCCATTTCATTCTTATGTTTATGGACATGTTTCTTTGCAGTGGATTTAGAACTTGAACTTGAAGAAGAAGAAGAAGAAGGAGGAGGAGGAGGTAAAGATGGAGGTGAAGGAGGAATTTGAGGAGGATCCTCTCCTTCTTTACTTTTTCCCTTTGAATATTCACCAAGATTCGGTCTCTTCCATTCCAAGTAATCCTCATACAAAACCTTCATTATCTCTAACATGGCAAAGAAAGTTTTTCGAAAGTCTTTCTCATCCTAAGAAAGTCCCTCTTCTGATGCCATTTTCTCACTGTGAGAAATTATTTTTCTCAATCCAATCAATGGATTCTCTTCAACAATATCGCCTTCACCATGATGTATATTTTCCTTGTTTAACATGCAAAACTCAAATCCAAAGGTTAACTAGCTCTGATACCATTTGATCCAAAAAGATCTTTTATACGACAATGGTTGAGTTATTATGCATGTGTTAATTAACCATTTAGGAATCTGAATGAAAGAGGAATAATTATAAATTAAACATAACAACCATATAAACATGTACATATCTGAAATAAAGCATGAGGATCAACAAACCATAAACACCAATGTGATAACAGAGTTCGGAAATCTCACCTACATCTTTGGGCCTTTGTCTTAATGGGTGAGGATTTATTATTTCTGTTCAAATATTTATAAGTACATGATAGTAATTCCAAAAAGGCTACAAATTGATCTAGTCTTATTCTACCATATCTCTGGAACACAACAAAATAGACGAAACTAAAATCAGATGACCAGAGCTCCCAAAAATGGCTTGCAAAAGTGCTCTCCTGAACAACTTCCCTGCATACAAATGGCTTTGCTTGGAAAATATTCATCATAAATCTGTTCTAAACCTCCTTTATGGATTCAAGAAGCCCTAGTTTATATATATCTGAAGTTGGTAACCATCTCCCAACTTCCACCCAAGATCTGGCCTCAAAAAGGGCCCAATATCCCCCCAAAATGGCCAAAATCTCCCAATATCAGACCATAAATCAATAAAAATCACATAACGTAAAGTTAAAACCCACTTTATGCCAAAACATGGTGCAACCCCCTTTCTCTCGATGCCCTTGGTCATATTAAGTGTTTCCATGTGGCCAAGCGCTGATATTATGCACTGCCCCCCCCGACTGTTTGGAACCTTGGTTGCGTGCATGGCCCATGTGGCCAGGCCCCCATACATCCACATGCTACTCAATGGTTACAACCCCTGATGTAATATCCAATGGTTAATTCCCTTGGTCGACAGGCTGGCTCAACCGATCGGGCCTTAAATCTTAAACTCTGTGTGCATGGTATATAGGACCGGGTCTTATGGAGTAAGGTGGCAGGTAGCACAAACCGTGGGATGGGATTAAGTTACAACCGTGCACCAACAATAATAGTGGACTATGGTTATATTACAAATTCATATGTGACCGCCCCAAGGGCTAGGGCTAGGCCCCAACCCTTTTTCATCTAATCTACACATGCATTCAACTTTAAATATTAACACTGCCACTATAGGTTAAGACTCATAGTGAGGGAAAGCTAGATATCCTGACCCTGCCAAGATGTTCACCCATGCCGAGGTCGCAGGTTCAAACCTCATTAAGTCCAATATTTTTCCATAACTTTAACCAATGAATGGGTGCCATGTGGTAGTTCATGTTTGGGCCACATGGAACCTCACCATTTTCCAAAACCAATGCCACATGTCAATAGCCTATTGGTCTAGCTCTTCCAACCACGTGTTTTCAACATCACATTCCACTATACCTACCACATAAGCACCGTATGGATGTGTTTCATGTCACCCTTGCAGTGGTGACACATGTCACTTCTTGATTGGTATGACACGTCAGTATTCCATATGCCTAGTCACCCTGTGATGTGTCAGTCTGTACACCCAGTTAGCACATTGGACCCTACCATGTGTACCTTCCCATGTCATCTATACGACCATACGATCTGTATAGTTAACTGGACGTGGCACTCTACAGACTGCATAGATGTACAATCATCAATTTTTTACCTGTTTGGCAAAATGAACAGATTGCAATATCTAAAGAATACAACGCCCGTTTGAGCTCATTCAAGTTGCGTTGGGTTCATATCGACAAGGCCTACACACATGTCCATTTTGAAGACATTCTATGGAATTTGATTTTTAGGCCTTTCTGAGCCCCATCAAGATCTTAGATCCAATTCTGGATCACCTACTATCATATTAAATAAATAGTTATTCTAATATAATAGTAATTAAAACCAAAACAAGATTATAATTAAATTATAAATAGTTACCATTAACTGCAATCGAGTTTCCTTGAATCCATCATTAAATTCTAATTTAAAATATGTTCTTCTTTGTAAAGATAGCTTTACGAAAATAAAGATTTAAATAAAAACTATATTAAAAATAAAAAGTAACAACAAACTTACCAATCGTACAGTAGTGAAAATCAATGGAACCTTATCATTAACTTTAAATCACTATGTCTTTGTACAGTCCTCTGAAACTGAAACCACACATAAAGAAAATAACTCTAATACAACAGTATCATCAAGTTATTTTTTCACTTTAGAATTATTCCCCAATTTTAGATATGGATTCCCTTTACAAGAATAATACGATATATTTTATAGTTTCTCCACTCAGGTTGAATCCCACTATTAACTCCAAAATTATGAATTAGCTACATAATTTAAAACGACCAAAAGGCAAAATTCTGGAAATAACCCCTTAATAAAAGTAACAATATCTTCACAAATGTCTATTTGTTTACAACATTCCCATCTGAGAAGTAAACCGTCCCATTCTATAGATAGGTTTTCAACCATTTGGAGACATTCCTCTCGGTTTGCTCAAAAATCGATTTGCAAAATTGCCTCCTGAAAAGTGACGCGATTTGTGATCTCAGAAAAATACGTGCCACTCCGATTCATATTTCTCCCAAATGATTTATCTTTTGATAGAATCCTATGGAGATAAGGTAAATGAGCATGTTTTAGAAGTGGGTTTTCAACCATTGGGTGATATTCCTCATTGACCGCCCAAAAATCAACCTCCAAAATTACTTCCTTTCATTTGGTCATAACAACAAATCTAGGAAATTCCACCTCCTTCCTAATAATATTTCTCCCAAATTATTTCTTTTCCGAGGACATAGCCTATAAAGAAGGTAAACCAACACATTTTGGAAGTGGGTTTTCAACTGTTTGGAGAGATTCTTCTTTGATTGTCCAAAAACCACTCTACAAAATTGCCTCTAGAAGATGAAAGTGATTTCCAATATGTCAAAACAAATTACAAAATTAGAATAGTAATTCATTCTTTCCCATGTAGATAAAATTAACAATAAAACAACATGGAAATGAATAATCAACAAAAAAATCTTCTTGACTAAGGAAAATCTTCTAAATCAGTTCAGAAAACTAATTTTAGTTGCAAATTCATAGCCTTCACTTTTGTTGAGTTTTGGGATAGTAAATCTCCAAATTTTCTTGAATTAATGTTCCCATATTGTTCCCCATGCAAATAGATTTCTAGAAAGTGCTTATTTGCCTCATTTCATTGAGTAAAACTCAAGATATCTCTTGTTAAAGTTGAGCCATCAAAACCAATCTAATTTATAAAAATTCTTGGGCAGTTTTATTAATTTTATTTTAATATATATATATTTTTGTTTCATTTAATTATTTAATTTATGTTATAATTTCAAAATATATATACATGGATTGCATTTACAATTTAATAAAACAAAAATTAAATCAAATTTAACCTTATGAACTAATAATTAACTTAATTAATCATAAAAAAAATTATTTACATACTTGCATATTTTAATGCCCAAGTGGTAAAATTGACCAAACACTTGACCAAGGATATATTTCAAATTGTAAGTCATAATGAAGAGAAATTTGAACTGTTGGAATGATGGTAATAAAATTAAAGCAATGAATACGTAAAAAAAAAAATATAAACAAAATGAAAATCTCACAAAATAACCAAACCAAAACATTCTAGAAAGTGATATTAACAAAATTCATATGGAGGGACCCATAATAATTTAAATTTTTTTATGAGGGGGGTTGTGGTCACAAAAGACCTATAACTACCTCATTGTAGCACAATCTAGGTCTCTTATTGTAGGCTTGTATTGATAGATACCAAGAGAATTTTGAGAAGTAGGATCAGGGATTGACATCAGATGAAGAGTTTAAGGTGCACACCTTCTCTTTTCTCCTTGCCCTATCTGTCTCAGTGAAAAAGCAGTTATTCTTGGTTTGGATGTTTGATTGTGAGGGTAGATTTAATCTTCTATATCCAGTCTCTCTCTGTCATGACACAACCCAAGGTCACGGAGGGAATATCCTAGTAACAAAATTGGAAAACATACTGGGGACGTGCTCCTATTTGGGTCAATTTCTAGGGTGTCTTTGTTTTCTCCTCATTTTAGTAGTTTTTTGTGTTTTCTTGAGTGCTTGTGTAAATCTTTAGCCTCTCAGGGATCTTTTCCAGGTGTCTAGAAGCCTCCCTTTCTGGTCTAGCCTTTTATTTTTCCAAAATTGTAGATCCATCCGTGTTTTTTCCTTCTACATCACGCATAAATATGTGATTTGCAGGATTACAACCTGTGGATATCACTGAGTTTCTGAACACATAGTCGAGGACCTGCGTGAAAGTAGTGATTTTTAAAAATCTTCTTGTGCAATCTAGAAGTGGTTGTCGTTTCTTTCAGTTTTCTTGGGTATCCTAAGTGTCTTTATGGATTTTACTTTATCGAATATGAAAATTTATACATAAAATTAAAAATATCTTTCTTTAGTCAGTTTGTATAAGGCTTGTTAGGTTGTTTGGGAGATCAACCTTTTTTTTCTGGTTGAACATCCAGTGTCACTAAGTTTTCAGTGGTTTCTTCCCTGAGTGCTTTCTATCTCTATACCTACTTTTCCTTGTTTCTAAAATGAAATAAAAAAGGAAAAATTACAATTCTTTATTTTTTAAATTTCTTTTGAAAATGAAGAAGAACAAAATATGCTTGCTTGTTTGTTACCCATTTCTTGAACCCTTTCATGTGATCATTGAAAGAAAAGATTAATTTTTAACTAGCATTCATGTTGCTTTTCATTATAGTTTTCTTTGGTAGTGGTATCCTTTTTCAAATAAAATAACCTCTATTTGCAAAGTTTTGAGTTTTTTGTTGCATTAGGTCTTTGAAAAGAGATTCTAGGTTGCATTACAAAGTGTCTCGAATATTGCATTCAAAAAATATTTTGTTTTCATCATTGAAAAGAGAAACAGTTTCTTTTAAGCACTGTTGCACACCTTTTTCATTTGAAGAAACCACATACTACATTGTGTTATTAAGTGCTTTTCTTTTGGATTGTGTCATAAACACCTTTCAGGTTTCATCCATGCCTTTGTTGAGCAAAAAAAACCCCTAAAAGGAACGATTAACTAAAACCTTTTTAGACATCTTCATTTTTATAGGGTACATGAACAATTTTAGGCTATGGCCTTGGTTTAGGGTGGAGAGTAAATTTCTCTAAGGCTACAATACAAACATAGGAATCTGAGATAGGGAGAGACTAAATTCAACCATCGTATAAGTATAGTCAGGAGCCTCCTCTAACATAGGAGCTAAACATGAGGTCATGTGAAGAATATTTGAGGAGAGAACCCTCTGGAGCTTAACTGAGTGTAACGAAAATATCATACATTGGGGGTTTCATTAGTACCCATACCTCCGTGAGAGGTGGTTCTTTAGAGGCTTCGAGCTTAGCTACCTTTCACATATGTTCGATCCCAACTGTCGACTATATTCCCCAGACATTGAATTCAAGTTGGTGACCTTAGTGGCCATTCCTAGGGATCTTAGAAGGTGACTATGGGGGTTTGTCATGGTACCTAGGGAAAATTTCACATCACAAGTTTGTCAATACTACTAGAGGGTTCCCCGCAAAGTGTGGGTACTTGCACCAGATAAGGTTGGTTAGTGGAGGTCGAGACAACTGCTTCTCATTCCTTCATTTTTCAGTCCACAAGACTTAATCAACCAATTCCTTCATCTAGAATAACTTTTTCCCTTCCTTTTGATTATTGCGGTATCGACACTTAATC
>CBVK0100174782.1:0-18383 GCA_900067695.1 Picea abies
AACCCTCCTCCATAACTTTTTATGAGTCAAAGACAGAATTTCTACAGATGGAAAAGGAAAAGGATGCTAATAAAGATGCTAAGGAAATGATGAATCACATAAAAGAGTTGTTTCTTGCCCTTTACAATGAAGATCCAAACGAGACATTTGATAAAGAAGAAGTGATCATATTTTCCCTTCCCTTTGATGAAGACATCGAATCATTTGTTCCTTCGACACATCAAGAAGAAATGTAGAGGTGTTAGAGGAGCCGTTGGATGCGACAAATATTTATGAAAAAGGGCACATGAAGCGTTATGCATTAAGAATCAAGCCTTGTGTGATGAAGAGGATATGGAGGATCATGCTCATGAAGAGAAAAATAATCTTGATGAAGTGAAACATGTTGAGGAATCATTATCTTTTCTCTCACATGATGTAGTTAAGGTTGTCCAGTCGTGCTCTCCTCCTTTTCATGAAGTTCAAGAAGCAACTAACCTCAGTGATGAATATGAGGAGCCTATTGAATATGTCCATGCCTTTACTCCTCCTGCACACAGAGACAAATAGATGGTCACTTTTGTTGATGGTATTGTGAGAGAACCTTTACATATGGTTAATGAGCATATAGACACTTTCATACAGACTTGCAAATGCAGGTGGGATTTTGGTCGTCTCATTTTCAATAGAGACCCCATTTGCGACATTGAGGGTATCCCTTAATAAAATGGGTTTGAGTTGTCATCTTCAGAGAACTACTTTTCATGTGTTTGGGATCCTGATGATGATATAATTACATATTTATTCAGGGACACTCAGCCACTTTCATCCTCAATTTTGGAGGAATACCAAGACATGGCCACCTCAGAGTGATCAGAGGCTCATTATTCAAAGCGGAAGTATTTTCATCTTGAATATTTTCATGAAGATTCACAGGTGAAGAGGTAGTGTTTTTCTACACTTGAGCCTGTCCCTTACCTCTTACCCTCTTCTCCAAGAGACCACACAATATTCTTCCGATCTCTCATTTCCTCTCATTCCTTGACAAGAAACGAGTCTTTGTGCGCAGATGAAGATGATCCTTCGTCTACATATAGTATCCCCCTTCAAAGATGGCTTGATCAAGCTTATGTCTATCACTTCAGGAAGGATTCCTTGCATGATCAGAGTGGCGAAGATTCTTTGCAGCAATATTTCCTGCCTCCCACCCATATCCATCAGTTTCATTTCATGATTGATTATATACCTATTTATGCTCATGATCATTAGGTGCTTGACTTATCTTTGTTGTTTTACATAATCAATCACAATGGGAGATACTTTGATGGGATGATCAACTGGTTGCACTGGTTGTATGACTTCATCTGACATCTCCCATCTCCTGATCTTCAGGGTCCCAAGGCCCTAGGTAAGTAGGTAGGTCATATTTATTTCTTGAATTTTCACATTGATTTATATTATTAGTATATATGCATTTCATATTTCATTTTCATTTATCTACATATTGATTTCATGCTTAGTTTATAATTTTTTGAAAAAATGTCAATTTTTTTCTTTTCTAGATTAGTTTTTATTTTGGATTTTTATGCATGGATGAAGGGTGATAACAACACCCTAGATGTTTTGATGTTTTTGTCTAAGTTTTGGCTGGCACAGGTCTACCAGAAGATGCTGCGGTTCTCATGCACTCTACGACGAGCACATGTCCCCAAGTAGGAGCCATATGTTATCCCCATTTTTTGGGATAACTAAGGAGATCATATCTCGAGGTCCTTAGGTTGCAGATATAGAGTGCCGAGAGGCTACATGACCAACAATATAAATTTTCACAGATGGAGACCCTCATCACCACCACATAGGTCATATATTTTCAGATGGCATCCACCATACCATCTGGGTTCTGAGAGGCATTGGGATTTTCTCCATGAGGTACAAGTTAGGTATTATGGTGAGTGTCCTTTCAATATTTGAGGCATTTGAGTATGTTGTATCTTAGATTGCTTTAGATTTCATGACATATGCTTGGACATAATGCCTTTTTCCTTGTTTCACCTTAGTGGTTGACATTGTGCCCTAGTAAGTGGTCATCCTTGATAATGGTTTAGCTACTAGGAACTCCCTTGAAGATACATAATACCATTCCCAACCATACTTACCACTTTTCATCACTTAAACCCCCCATTTCATTATCTCTTGGGATTTTAGGGTGTATTGACCCAAGAAGGGGTTGTCCCTCATTATATGGGAAGAAGGGGATGAAGCCCCAGCGGGTTTTTTTTTGGGTAAAAGATAAAATACTATATATATACCTTCCAGATGCTTCACCCAGGGATCCACCAAGAAATAAATGAAATGCTTATCTGTAAGAAAAAGAGGACCCACAAGATAAAAGATAGAATGCTTAGGGGATTAGTTGGAGGATAGGAGGTATCATCACGAGCCAACCTATCATTATCATGGGTGCTTAGTGGTATGAAATTACGATCATCTGGCCATCAAGCGAGCGTAGTGGCTCTTAGTTGCACAACTGGGAGAAAGGGGGTCTCATCAGGAGCCGACCTTCTCACTTCCACAAGGTATTTTTGAGTGACACTGTCATTATCTGGACACCACGCCAGGACAATGGCCTTCAAATCATTCCTTAAAACATGAAGGAAATAGATAATGGAAAAATGATGGGCTTGGAAAAATTGCATTGCAAACGAAGGTGCCATACACCCTCTAAAAAGGCACCCATGAATGAGACACTACAACCCCTTGTATGTCATGAACCCCATGCCTAGTGAGTATTGATCCATAACCACTTCATCTACTTCACATGTCCTAGGGAGGGATCACTTGGGAAACACTCCTTGACCTAGGGAAGATCTACTCAATAGGACACCTTTTCAACCCTCCCATATCCAAGCTTGGAAAGTCGCATAATGTCTTTGATCACTTACTTGTTTGACATGGTAACCTTTGATGCACATGATTGGGTGGATCATTTATTTATTTGATTTACTCATCATGATTTTTTGACTTGATATCCTTGAAGGGCGTGCTTATTTGTCTTTTCAGGACCTAGTTGGTGGACAATTTTGGAGGAACAAGCTTAGCTTGGGCTTCCATGGGGCTTGAAGCCCACATGTTAGATGCCAAGGGACAGAATGATGGATGATAAATATGAACCTTTGGAGGCCTAGAATATGACTTTAGAGACATGACCTAGCACTCACATGCCAAACGTTTTTCCTAGAAGAGGCAAAACGTCATCTTTTGGAGGCTTGACATCATGCTTGAGGGGCTTGAGGTGGTGATGGGTATGCATGGAAAGTTTTGAAGGAAGAAACCCTTGGATCATGAAGAAGAAGGTTGTATTGGATACACATGGTCTTTGGAGGCCCAACCCTACCATCTCCAACTCAACATTTGTCCTAAAAGTGCTAAAATGTCCCTCTTAAAGGGGTGACATCACTCTTAGGGTTTTCATTTGTACAAAAAGTGAATTTAAAGATGAATTGTTTGATATTATTTGTGTAAAGGGGAAATATTAGGACTGTTGACCCCTAATCTTGTGGTTTAACCTAAATTTAAGTGGACAAACTATGTTAGTGACATTTTGTATAAATATAGATCATAAGATCTCATTTTAAATCATAACTCTCCCATTTGGAGAAGGATTGGACTGAAATTTTAGCTATCTTTGGATAGTTTTTCTCTTGTGCTCTTGTGTATGACTATATATTTGGTTATTGGTTGATGGAAGTGATGCACTATCCTTGGAAGGCTCTTATTTTCTATTGTGGTGGTTTGTCTTAGCTTTTTTCCTTAAATTGGTAAGGCTTTTTACACTGTGCTATCATTTGTTATTCAAGTCAAGGTTATTTTCTAGAGCTAGGCGGGAAGTATAAGGGAATACACCCCCACCTTAGTCTCCATCATTTTATTCTTACATTTTATTGGTTTAACAAGGGTTTTCTAGGAGAAGTATAAGTGCATACACCCTCTTAGCCCAAACCCTAGCTAGGGATACTTGCCTTGGGGAGTAAGAGGATTTACACCCCCGAGGAGATAGTACCTCTAGCTCATTTTTACTTGACTCCATTAACCCAATTATTAAAGGCACTAGTCATTTGTTGCATTGGAGAAATAAATTGTTGCCTTGGTAAATGTGAAATTTTCAAGTTTTAAAGTTGTCTCTTTTTGAAATTGTTCCTTGATCCCTTGTCTCTCTGGCCTCATTGAGGCCCCTTTAAACCCAAAATTATTGCTTCTTTTAAAAAACTGACCTACAACCATTAGGGCTATAGGAAAGTAACCCTCTAACCCTTAATAACTCCTAAACTAACCCTAGGATTTATCCCTAACTTTTCTCTAATCCTCTACTAACCCTTACACACTTACCTAGCTAGTTGGAAGTGGTTTTGAGTGTCTGATTTTTCTGCTGCCAAGTTTGGTTTTCTACAGCCATAAGGCTGATAAATGTCACTGCAACAATATTTTGTTTCTGCCTTGATTTTTGTGCTAGAGAATTACTTAATCATTGATGAGTTGAGATAAGTTTCACTAGATTGTCTCTTGTTTATTTTATCATATGCTTAGCACTATAATTGTAGCCTTTGCTATCTTTATTGAGCTCCCACCTTAGTCTCCATCATTTTATTCTTACATTTTATTGGTTTAACAAGGGTTTTCTAAGAGAAGTATAAGTGCATACACCCTCTTAGCCCAAACCCTAGCTAGGGATACTTGCCTTGGGGAGTAAGAGGATTTACACCCCCGAGGAGATAGTACCTCTAGCTCATTTTTACTTGACTCCATTAACCCAATTATTAAAGGCACTAGTCATTTGTTGCATTGGAGAAATAAATTGTTGCCTTGGTAAATGTGAAATTTTCAAGTTTTAAAGTTGTCTCTTTTTGAAATTGTTCCTTGATCCCTTGTCTCTCTGGCCTCATTGAGGCCCCTTTAAACCCAAAATTATTGCTTCTTTTAAAAAACTGACCTACAACCATTAGGGCTATAGGAAAGTAACCCTCTAACCCTTAATAACTCCTAAACTAACCCTAGGATTTATCCCTAACTTTTCTCTAATCCTCTACTAACCCTTACACACTTACCTAGCTAGTTGGAAGTGGTTTTGAGTGTCTGATTTTTCTGCTGCCAAGTTTGGTTTTCTACAGCCATAAGGCTGATAAATGTCACTGCAACAATATTTTGTTTCTGCCTTGATTTTTGTGCTAGAGAATTACTTAATCATTGATGAGTTGAGATAAGTTTCACTAGATTGTCTCTTGTTTATTTTATCATATGCTTAGCACTATAATTGTAGCCTTTGCTATCTTTATTGAGCTGATATATATTATTTAGTTTTGATGTAATTAGGGACACCAAGCTTAACTTGATTTTCCAACTAACATATTTTCAAGTATCCTTGGTTTTCATTGTGTCTCGGGCAGGTATTTCACTCTTAGCGGGTCACTCAACTCATTTTACAACCCTCGATCCTTCCCAAGGCTCTTTTCCAAGATCTTCATATCACTTAGAATTTAACTCTAGGGACATCCATTCATACTTATCATTTTCCATCTCATTTCCCCCCTAGGGTCACCGAGATTCCCCCCTCGAGGTGACTACCTCACCTCTAAAGTGACAGGGACACCTGCCTAAGGTGATAGTGGGTAGGTTCCCTCCTTGTTGTCATCAATTGGTGGTTGGGTAAGGATTTTCCAAACCTACAACTTGTGCAATAATAGGTCCTCTAGAGGAGATGACATCAACCTTTAACAATCCTTCCAATAGATTAACCTCCCAATTGATATATTTCTGGTATAGAATGGTTTGAGGTTGAGCTAGGGTGAGAACAAGGCCTCACCGAAAACCAATAGAGTGCAAGGGTTTACAACCCTCCAATGAACTGAGGTAGCTGCCTCCAAATTCAGAAAAGAGAGAATCCAAAAATGAATTCTTGTGTGTTCAAATGTGCCTCTCATCTCCTTATATATTTTTTCCCTTTGCTTGATCCCCCTTACTTTTAGGTAATTTTTCCCTTAAGTTAAGGGAATTTTATTCTTTTTTCCTCTTCCTTTCCCAATGTCACCTCAAGAACATATCGTTGCCCTCTTCGTGACCCTTTAACCCCCATGACTCCCATTTATTTAGGGACTATGGCCTATGGGGATCCCCCTAGACCACTATGTCCATCCCCAACGGGGTCAAGCGGGAGGGGACATGACATGACTTAGAAGTTAGATCTAGTTTTGCTTTAAAATCTCTCTTTATTTGCACTAGATTCTAGATTAGAAAGTCTTCTTTTAGAAATTTCATTCTAATTTTAAATCTTAAGGATAAAAGAGAAAACATTTTTTTTAGGAGTGTCTAATTCAAAATTTGGCAATCTTAGTGCCAATTGTTTGCTTTCCTTAACATAAAACAAAAGAGACTAAGGGAGGTTGCTTTTCACTTTCTCTTTTAGTTGTAGTTTACTAGTTTTAATATATATTTCATTTAGCATTTTTCTAGTTCAAGTCTAACACCTTTTGCAAGTTGTCCAAAGGAATTTTGGGCATCTTTGTGGCTCTTTTACTTGTTGTTTTTTCAGGTTTAGTGAGCATATAGGATGAGGTGATGGCTAATTTTCATAGATCTAGAACTTTCAGGACCACCCAAGACATCTTACTTCCCTCCTTAACATTTATTCTTCTCATTTTTGTAATTTTGTTGGTCTCTTATTTATAAAGGACCAAAAACACTTCTAAAATAAATTGTAACCTCAAAGAAATAAGTGGGATACCCATTTCCCATCTCAATCCCCCCTATCCTGAGGGGAACCATGTCTCTTGTCTCATTTTCATGGTGCTTCCCATATTCTTTCAAATTTTGCTAACTTAAAAAGACAAAACAAACCATTAAATAAACCCACGCACCGCAAAACATTAGATAGATTTCAATTCCTAGTTTAGATTTCAATTTATGCTTTTCATTTCAAGTATTTCAATTTTGAAAATAAGCCATCCCCTCAACAGCCCTATTATGCTCTAACCCCTTGCGAGCCTAGCTTGATCTGGGGGACCCATCAGAATGGGAACTGGTTAGTGTGGATTTAGATTAATAGGGAAAACCTTATTTCTCTATTGTTCAATACATGACCCATATTGGTAGATCGACCTATGAATTCAAGGGGATACTCATTGAGATTTTTCTATCTCTGTTGGAAATCATTGCGATTTTTCCAATACCCATTTGAGGGATAGTAGTCTAAGTAAACATCATTAGATTAGATTTCCTTTTTTTTTTTTCACAATTACAATATTGCACTCACAAGTGACTTGTAACTTATCAATCCACTCCATGAATTAACCCACTAATTCAAGCAAAACATCTTAATAATAAAATTTGTCAAGAGCACTTGCAATACACTCCTACAACAACATTTTACATACATCTTGCAACAACTTTTACATTATTGGCATTGGTCTCTATATTCCTTATCATTTACTTTCAAGCATTTGTATCTTCTTTCAAGTTATATCATTTATGTGCAAGTACTTTATATGATTTACATCTATAGCATAATAAATTTCATTTATGTGTCATATATTTTGTTAGAGTAGTTGTATTTGTCCTTTGTTTCATTTAACTCCTAGATCAATAATTGTTCTTAGTTAGTTAAGCCCTAGATTTTTTTTAGGGACTACCCCCCTTTAGCTTCGCTAGGATTTGGCCTAGATGGAGGAGTCGAGTGTTGAATGACAATTTCTCAACTTGAGAATTTCCCCCAATACACACCCATTGGATTGAATATTTCTTCCACGTGACCCGAGGTGTGTAGTAGGCAGAAATAATTTTTGATGCTGTTACCGGGGATAAATCTTTCTATTCCCGGAATATGATTATTTTTTTTTGTTTTCCTTTTTTTTTTTCTTTGTTTGATGCATATTGGGAATATTTGAAATTGACTCGATCATCTAGTGACTCCACTATCAAATAATTCTACAATAAGGAATTCACAGAGGCTGCTCAATTTTATTCCTAAACATGAAAAGGTTTATCGAAAGAGATTGAACATGATCGCTTCTCGTAGGAACCTTGATAATATTGGATCCGAGTCCATTTATGATATCTACCTTTTATTTCATAATTTGCAAGTAGAAGAAATGGATGATTTGTTTAAACCTATTGATTTTTTTGCAATAAATGGTTATTCGCATGCTATACCTGAAAAGGATTTAGATAAATTACCTTCCTTTCAAGGAAACAATGCTATAATTGCTAAGACTCACATTAAGGCCTTCTCCCTTTGTATTAATAAAGGGTGTGGTACTGCAACATATAATCATCAAGATGTTAAATTGAAACTTTTTGTCTTGTGTCTTGACGAATATGCTTTTGACTGGTTCTCTGAATTGGATGATAATAAGTTCACCACCATCAATAAATTAATATTTACAGAGAGATGGGATGATAAGAAGGAACATCTTAATTTACTGGCTACTCTTCATACTATAAAGAAGAATGAGAATGAAACAATGGAGGAATTTAATAAGAATTTTAATGATTTGATCACAAGTCTTCACAAGGACATTAAGCCTCCATATACTTCCATCCTCATTTATTACATTGAAGATTTCAATGGTGAAATGCAGTATCAACTTAGAGATAAAGAGCCAACAAACCTTAAGCTTTCCCAGGAGATGGCCATAAAAATTGATAAGAATATGCAAGCCTGTGGAAAGTCCAACCTTCCTAGTTTTACACGGGGTAATGCTTCAAAGCAACAAGAATCTGAAGATAAGGAAGTTGCAACATAGAGTAAGAATTATTCTAGTGACCCTTTGAAAGAATTGATAGATGTGATTAGAGCCATGGAAGCTAACCATGCAACTCAGTTGAATGCTATGAATAATAGATTAATTTCCATGGAAATATCCCAAGCACATAGATTCTAGTAGAGACCTATTAGATAATGGAAAAGAAGAGGCCCTCCCCAAGATAAAAAACCACCTAATCAAATGGAAGCCACAGATATTGTTCACCAAGAGGCTCCTCATTTTTGTAGAACTTGTGAATATTTTCATGAGGAGTCCACTTGCCCCATATTCTATCAGATCAATGAGCAAGGGTTTCCTGAAACAAGTAACTATGTGGGATATTCAAGATGCCCAAATTTATAAATAATGTAGGCAAAACTCACCCCATTTCAATGGATCAATGGAGGCAAACAAAGGAATTAAGTCAGAAATCCGACAATGTAACCAAGTTATATAGTGAGAATCCTACCCCCGAATAGATCCTTGAGATGGCCAGATATAAAGGAGTGACATACCAAAGGAAAGGGAAGGACAACTCAAATAAGTCATATCAAAACATTCCTAAAACAATCATTCCTCCAACTACAAATTCAAGTGTTGACTTAGGTAGTTGGATATCGAATGCTAAGGTTTTAGTTCCAGCTGTGGAGCTCATCAATATATCCTCACAAAAAGATAGTTTGCTAAAATCTATAGAGGGTGCTAAAGAAAGAGATATGGGGAAGTATATGAGTTTTTTTTGAAAAGTCTAAAGAATGTAAGGAGGATGTCCCTATCATTTTACATAGCATAGATTAGACAAGGGAAGACCATCCACCTTTTTTCATCTCTTTAATGATAAATAATCTTTTGTTTCATAATTGTATGTTTGACTCAGGGGATTCATCCAATATCATAACTAAGAGGGAATCCAATATCATAACTAAGAGGGCCATGGAACAATTGAATCTGAAAATATGAAGACCTCATCACAATGTATGTGCCATGGATTCCAGAGAAATTGAAGTGCATGGGATCATTTTGAATATGCAAGTACAATTGGTAGGCTACCATGATATCACAGTTCCAATGGACATATTAGTAATTGATGTGCCAGATGCATGGGGTATGCTCCTATCTAGGAAGTGGGATGCTACTTTGGGAGGTCATATTTAGATGAACTTATCATATGACACCATCCCATCTTCTGATAATTCATTTGTGAGAATTCATAGGGAGAAAGAGAATAAATTTCATGTTGAAGACCCTAATGAACTTATGAATGAATATGTCTATCACATGAATGATATTGGGAATTATGAAATATTGTCTAACTTTCTAGCACCTGTTAAAGAAAAATTCAAAGAAGAGAAGGTTGAGGAAGTCTGGAAAATGAACTTTGATGGGGCACATTCTAGACCAGGCAAAGGGGCAGGGATAGTCATTACTTCTCCAATGGGGTATATTTTAAAATTTGCTTTCATATTAGAGTTTGATGCAATCAATAAAGTGGTAGAGTATGAAACACTCTTACTAGGATTAGAGATTGCTAAGGACATGGGAATCAAAATTTTGAATATTAAGGGTGATTTTGACTTAGTAATCCTTCAAGTTAAAAATAAGTTTGCATGTAAGAGTGAGTATTTGAAGAGATACATAAATTCAGTATGGGATACTATGGAATTATTTGATTCCTTGGAACTTATATAAACTCCCAAAGAGTAGAACAACCAAGCAGATAAGTTAGCAGTTGCAACATTGACACTTCAACCTTTAGATGAGTTAATGGATGGTCAGGAAAAAATGGAAATAAATTTTACATTCATCATGATGTTCTAACTTAGTTGTTGTCTGGAAAAATAATGGAGGGATAAGATTGTGTGTTGACTTCATAAATTTGAATATATCACGTGAAAAGGACAATCCTCTACATAACATGGAAACATTGTTGCAAAGAGTTACATGATTTGGTATAATGTCTATGTTAGATGGTTTTCTCGGCTATAATCAGGTGTTAGTAAAGAAGGAAGATCAGAATAAAAATACCTTTACCACACCATGGGGAACCTATGAATACTTGAGAATGCCTTTTGGTTTACTAAATGCAGGTCCCACCTTCAATAGATCAATGGACTTTGCCTTTAAATAATTAATTGGGAAATAAATTGAAATTTGTCAGGATGAATTGATTGTGTTTTCAAATTATAGATCAAGTCACATAAGTCATCTTAGGAAAGTTTTTGAAATACGTTGCAAGTACGACATCTCCCTAAATCCGACCAAATCAATATTTCAAGTTGATAAGGGGAAATTGTTGGGCCACATCATATCGAAAGATGGGGTAAATATTGATCCAAAGAGAGTAGAAGAAATCAAAAGAGTCCCTTTACCTCATACCAAAAAATCCCTCCAATCTTTCCTTAGTCAAATTAATTTTGTTAGAAGATTCATCCCAAAATTGGCCAAGACAATAAAACCCATTCTAAATATTTTACAGAAAGATGCTAAGTTTGAATGGAATGATGGAGGAAGGAAATAATTTAAGGGTGTCAAGGATGCAATTAGTAGATCTCCTGTATTAATTAGTCCTTATTTCTCCAATGAATTTCAAGTATTTTCCTTTGCTTCAGAGGATACCATTGCAAGGGTCATTATCGAGAAAAATGATGAAGGACAAGAGAATTAACCCATTGCATTCACGAGTAAGGATTTTCATAACTCATAATTGAATTACACCACCATGGAAAAGCAAGCCTATGATCTAGTCAAGTCTCTTAAGCATTTTAGAATCTATGTTTTATATTCAAATATAGTGGGATATGTTCCCCCACTCAACGGTTAAAGACATATTAGCCCAACAATATTACTTAGGAGTTTGAGGAAAGTAGGTATCACAAATTCAAGAATATGACTTAGAGGTAAAACCCACTAAGCTTGTTAGAGGTCAGTGTCTAGCTTAGATGTTAACAAAAGGAAATGGACAGGAATTGGGTATTATATTTCAGAGAAGTTCTTTAGTTCCAGTTGTATCTATAGAGATAGATAGATTAGAAAAAAATTGATTGGTATTTCAAGATCATCTATTTCTTGCGTAACCTTACTTTCCCAAATAATTTGATAAATCATAAAAGAAGGGATTTGAGGTTAAAATCATCTAAGTATTGTTTAATTCATGATGGATTGGGGTGGAAAAAACCTGATGGTTTGATACTTAGATGTGCTGATGAACCAGAGTATAAATCATTTATGACAAAGTTTCATGTGGGATTATATGGAGGGCATTTTGCAACAAAAACTATAGCCCAAAAAATCCTTAGAGCAGGATACTACATACCAAATATTTTTCCAGATGTTTATTGTCACGACCTTTATACACACCTAGGTGATGTGGAACAAATATTCAATCCACTTGGTGTGTCCTTGGGGGAAAGTTAGAGATAAGGTGTTTTCACCTAATCCTCAACTTCTCCATCTAGGACAACTCCTAGTGAAGCCAAGGGGGGTAGTCCCTAAAAAAATAATCTATGTCTTGAACTAAACTAAGTACAAGAAATAAATCTAGGAGTTTATTGAAAAAGAAAAAAAACATAAATTAAGTCTACTCTAAGAGCATTTATTCACCACAATCACTTATACATAAATAAATACTTGCATAAAATGATACTCAAGATAACTTTGATAAGATGAAAGTAAATAAAGGAAATACTTCAAGATATAACAACAAGTTCTTGAGAAATAAAGGAACTCGAAGAAAATTTATTTGTGTATATGAATCAATGAGATCAATGCCTGAAAGAGATTGTGGGCAATTGTATGAGCGATTATTTTATGACAATTTTCCTTTGAAATTTAAGGTAGATTAATGAGATGAATTTTGTTTGCTTTGAAATGAGATTGTCAAAGTAAATAAAACTATAATAGATTTGGCCTCTAGAGAGGTTATCCCTTTAGCTAAAGGATTTGTTGAGAACTTGCTGAAACCCAATGGTTTCACGAACAATCCCACTAGGGGTGCCAGATGTCCAACATGAAGGGGAACAAGCCCGAGGAGTTTTGTGAAACTTTACACACTCCCCCTAGGCCTTTATTTGAGCCAAGAAATCATCCTCTTTTGAGATTGTCCTATTATAACTACATCACACTAACCAACTCGACGTGTATGAAACTTACTCCCAGGAGATCGAGGCAAGCTCACAACTGGAAGGGTTAGGAAAAACACTGAGAGCTTAGGGGAATGTTTATTTTAAACAGGAAAGTAAAATGTTGAAAGAAAAATGTTTTATAGTTACTAAAGTCCTCATTGACCAGCCTCTTGTGAGGAGCTGAGGAGACATGTTTATTTTCCAACTTGAAATTGCAGAAATAAAAGAAAATTAAACTAGCAACTAGTGTTCTACTTTGCAAAAAGGAAACTAAATCTAAAGTTGTGATTTGTTTTAGCTTATTCTTTAGATGTAAGATTGTTTGAACTTTTAAGCAGAAAGAAGAAAACCACACGAAAATGCCCAAAACCACAACATCAACCCTCTTAAGGGGGAAACAAAAAGTGAGGCCTCTCTTAGCTCACTTATTTTATTAACTCGGTTACAAAGGTCTCTTGTAGAGACTCATGATCTCTTTCAAATGAGATTTTGGATCCTTATAATGATGGATCAAAGGTTTTACAAGTTACAAAAGTCTTTAGGAAGGTATAGAGTGCTTTTGGAAGTCTCAAATGCTCCTAATCCGCCAAATTTTGGCAGAATCTCCCCTTGTTTATTCAATGACCTGCACAAAATAGCAAACAAAAAAATACACCGGATGGCCAAAAACACTGTAAGAGTGTCTTTGGTTATTAGTGGAAAACCCAAAAAATTTCTAAGTTAAAATCTACAAAAAATTGCTAAAAGGAACTAAGGAAATCAAACTAAAAATCTTGTTTCCTTAGGGTCTTTTGTGGTTGTTCTAAAATAGCAAGTTAGAAGCACTTGAATGCTAGATTTGAACAATGAGAATACTTGGCAAAGATTAGCTTTTATCCCTCTAAAAATTTCAGAAAATTATTTGAATAAGGGGATTCTTTTCCTACACTAGATCTAGATTCTTTAGATAGAAACTTTTGAGACAAAAATCAGATCTATGCTATCACTTCCATGCATGAAAGGAACTAATGATTTAGCTTGAGAAACTAGATCCAAACTCGCTTGCATATATATGTAAAGTAACCAAGAAATTTTGATTTAAAGAGAGGGAGAAAGAGAACAAGCTTGTGCTTGGAATATCTTGGGCAATGGAGTCCTTTTTTGGTGAATTGAGGAGGTATCTTCTTCAAAAGACTTGGAAAAAAGGAAGATTCTGTTGAGATTTGGGTACCTTGGAAAGTGGTCCCCCTGTGGTTTTAGGCCTCTAACCACAAGAGGGAGATGTTTGTACCATTGTGCCATGTACTTTATGTCTAATTAAAACGGGTTGGCCAATGGCCTTCCAACATGCTAAAGACATAACGCATGTACTAGTGTTCTACTTTGCAAAAAGGAAACTAAATCTAAAGTTGTGATTTATTTTATCTTATTCTTTAGATGTGATATTTTTTAAAATTTTAAACAAAAGAATTAAAATCACATGAAAATTTCCCAAAACTACAACACCAACCCCCTTAAGGGGGACACAAAAAGTGAGACCTCCCTTGGATCACTTATTTTATTAACTCAGTTACATAGATCTCTTGTAGAGACCTGGGATCTCTTTAAAAAGATATTTTGTAACCTTATAATGATGGATCAAAGGTTTTACAAGTTATATAAGTATTTAGGAAGGTATAGGGTGCTTTTGGAAGTCTCGAATGCTCCTAATCCGCCAAATTTTGGCATAATATCCCCTTGTTTGTTCAATGATATGCACAAAACAACAAACAAAATAATACAAAATATGGCCAAAAACACTTTAAGAGTGCCTTTGGTTATTAGTAGAAAACCCAAAATATTTATAAGTTAAAACAAAAAAATGCAAAAAGGAACAAAGGAAATCAAGCTAAAAAGCTTGTTTCCTTAGGGTCTTTTGTGAATTTTCTAATACAGAAAGTTAAAAGAAATTGAATGCTATATTTTAACAATGAATATACTTGGAAAATATCAGCTTTGATCCCTATAAAAATTTCATAAAATTATTTGAATGAAGGGATTCTTTTCCTACACTAGATCTAGATTCTTTAGATAGAAACTTTAGAAACAAAAATCAGATATATGCTATCACTTGCATGCATGAAAGGAACTAATGATTTAACTTGATAAACTACATCAAAAATTACTTGAATATATATGTAAAGTAACCAAGAAATTTTGATTTAAAGAGAGAGGGAAAGAGAGCAGGCTTGTGCTTGGAATATCTTGGGCAATGGAGTCCTTCTTTGGTGAATTTAGGAGGGATATTCTTCAAAAGACTTGGAAAATGAGGAAGAGTCAAGATATATCATCCAACTCTCCAAGTTGAGGTATCAACTACTTCAAACACTTGCAAAAAAGAGGGTTAGGAGATGGTATCACCTACAAGAGAGATTTCAACACACAATATGTTAAACCAAACAAATATTGCGTCTTAAAATCTCTTAAATAAATAGATAGAAAGATCACTAATCAAGCTAGCTTATAAATCCTACCCTAGTGAGTAATATTAATCCTATAATAAAAAATTAACCTTCATACAAAATCAAGAGAAATAAAATAATATCACCTCAAATACATATGCACCCACACACTTAGACAATCCACCAATTTGACCTCCAAAGTTTTCTTTTATTCCAATATGAAAAGAGTATTTAAATATCAATGATACAACAAACAATTCATGGTTATATACATATTAATTTAGAATTAAAACACCCCCCAAATCATATATGCTAGTACAATTACTCTTACTTTGGAGGTTCTTGAGTGAAAAAAACTCGAAAATTATAGTTCGCTTAAAGAGAAAAATATAATTAGCAAGTAAAAAAAACACTCTAGAGTAAAGTACTAGTGTCTAATTAGCAAGTAAAAAAAACACTCTAGAGTAAAGTACTAGTGTCTAAGCCTTGGGTGGCTAAGTATTTCACAAAAAATCACATGCTTAATTCATTTTATTACAATTCCCCGCAGGGTATGGAAATGTGGTAAAAAGTTAAAAAAGGGCCATACTAGCCAGCTGGACTTCTGAACTCTGAATTTTGAACAAGTATTTGTTCAATATTTGGCGACTCATATGCAAGTCCATCCTAGTGAAAATTGGTGGATAACATTGGCTCCATATGGGGATGTGTGATTGATCTTTTGAGCAAAAGGAGAGCAAGCGAGAATTCAAAATCTGTTTCCTACATCACAAATATCTCACAAAAAACAACATCAACACCACATATATATGAAAACCAAGTATGAAATGAAGTCGCACAACTAATATACATGTATATACAAGATATAATACAAAAAAGATGAACATGAACTATTATACATTTATATACAAGATAAAGTACAAAATAAGAAAGTGAACATAAATTGCAAAGAAAGAATATGAAACAATATGAAAGTAAAATACAAGGGAAAGAGTTAGAGATACGTTACAAAGGATGCCCCATGGAATCAAACGACATCACTGAAGGACAACTTAAGGAGCTACCCATTAACATGTAAGGTCATATTCTCTCCATCCATTTGGCTGAGACAGAAGGAGTTCAACCCAACAACATCATAGATGATGTATGGTCCTGTCCACAAACTGTCAAACTTCCCATGTTTCTCTGGATTTTCTTTTATTTTATCCCACAATAAGACTGTGTCACCCTTCTGAAAGACCCTTAGTTTGGAAGACTTGTCAAAAGTCTTCTTCACTTTTTCTTGATTTCTGACACTTTGATCAAAGGCATTTCTTCTGTTCTCATCTAACTCTATCAAATGATCCAACTTGTTATATAAATCATCTTTATCTGTGCTGAACCCATGAAGGAGATGATAAGATGGAAGCCTCAAATGTACTAGCAATGTAACATCTAAAACATACACAATCTCAAATGGAGTCTTTCCTGTTGCACTTTTCTTTGTTATTCGATCAGTCGAAAGTGCAAATTTAATCTTACTATCCCAATATTTCTTATTATCCCCCACTGCCTTTTTTATTATGGTCATGAGGATTTTATTACTTGACTCAGCTATACCATTTCCTTGGGGATAATGGTTTGATGAATGGGATAAGACAATTCCATATTTAAAACAGAAAGAGGAAAGTTCTGTTGAATTGAAAGATTTGGCATTATCAATTGTGATCTTGGCAGCCACATCGAATCTAGTGATAATCTTATCTTCAAGAAAATCCATGACTACCTTATTGGTTGTCCACTTGGTGGGTATTTCCTCTACTCACTATGTGAAATAATCAGTTGTAGTTAGGATCCAAGTGAATCCATTCCTTGAATTATTCTTAAAATGATTGATAAAAACAAGCCCCCACTGTTGGAAAGGGGCCTCAACTACCACTGACTGTAATGGTAAAGTTGCAAGATTTTTCTTTTCTGAAAACATCTGATACTGTTGACAACTTCTAACCATTTTATGAACATAAGAAAATATTGTAGGCCAATAGTATCCTACTCTAAGAATTTTGTGGGTTGTAGTTTTAGCTGCATAATTTCCTCCACAAAATCATGAATGAAACTGTATCAAAAGTTTCTTAGATTATGACTCATCAACACATCTAAGTATTACCCCATTGGGGTTCCTCCACCCCAATCCATCCTGAATAAAACAATACTTAGATTCCCTTAACCTTAATGCTCTTCTTTTATGACCAATTAAATGATTTCAGAAAGGTTATGGAGAAAGAAAATAATGTTTGAATACCATTAATTTTGTTCTAACCTTTGAAGCTCTCTAGACATGGTTGGCCTTGGATTACTGTTCTGACACACCAAATCCAAAACCTACTCATTCCCTTCTGTCAACATTTGTGATAGATCCTGACCTTTGATCAACTTTGTGAGTTTGATCTCTAAATCACATTCTTGAATCTTAGAGACCCAATTTCCTCTTACTCCTAAGCAATCTTGTTGGGATAGTATATATTTTACTGTTGTGTGAGGAACATACCCCATGTAATGTTCTTGACTTGGGTAGTCTAGGAAGCATTGCTAATGTGTGTGTAGGATTAATTGTTTACAACATATAAATGATAATACAAATAAAAAATGCGATAAAGGACTGCAAAGTTGATATTATGATATCTCTGAGTAGTACAAATGCCGAATGCGGATGAATAAAATGAATCACTTAGCTAGATCAAAATACAAAAGGATATTATCCGGAATATAATAAGAAAATTAAATGATAATACCCGGTAGTAAATGAGCACTGTAGGGTCAAAGGATGATCTGGAACTATGGCAACTTGCACGGTAACTGTTGAAAGTCTAGAAAGTTCGCCCTGGTGGCTATACCTGTCAGAAAGGCCTGAAAACTATCCCAAATGGTGCACCTTTCTCTAATTCTCAGTCCTAGTGAATGACCGACCCCTCTTATTGTAATGTTCCCAAGCCATTATGCCAGGAACATCACGGTTTTGGGTGTTTTTTTAAACTTTTGGTGGTTGTGGTATTTCGTCAAACACTTTGCTGATCTACTTGTTTACATGTGTT
>CBVK0100174855.1:0-11089 GCA_900067695.1 Picea abies
AGCACTCGTAATTAATACTTGTGAGTTAGGATATTATTTTTGTTGGCTTTAAACATAGAGTGATATTCCCGTCTACTTTTCTTTAGCCAATTAAATTCTAAAAATGCTTGAGTAAGATCAATTCATATATTTTCCTCAACACCTGTCCCTCGGTTAATTCTTCCTCTTCATTGTCTTGATATTCTTCTTTGTCAGTGTGCTCCATTTGTTCCCTTGGAACCTTCTAGTATTCCTCCTAGTCATTGGTTATCATGCATACATCTTTCTCTATAGGGTCTCTTTTGGCTTGGATGTGCATTTGGTGCATCCCTTCTTTAAAGTGCACAATATCCTAGTAAGTATCTAAAGTTTGGGAGGTGATGCACGATGTATGAGCTATTATGTTCATGATCATATCAAAGTAGACATATAATGTGACATGCTATCTACTTGTCTCCTCCTATTCATCGTATGCCATAGGTTTTCATACCACACAACTGCATTACCTATGCTGGTTTTTTTCAAACATTGGTAATTGCAAGGCTCCTTCTAGCCAACTAGTGCGATCAGTTTGAGAAGGCATGCATAATAAAATTCCATGCCTTTCTTCTGTGCTTCTATGCAGTCTATCAAAATTTGATTCACCAGAAATGTGGCCCAATTCATTTGGACCCCCTCTAAGCACTTTTCCACATCTGCAATCATTGCGACCGACACCTCATACTTGTGGAATTTTCTTAGTAATTTGCAGACCAATACCTGTGTAAAATATCACACAAAATCATCAATTATGTTTGTGACATCCAACCCCTTCTTTAATATTAAGGTGTGGAACTTATCCTTCATAGTTTCCAATAATGCTTTCTCCCCTTCCTTGTTTGTGAATAATGTTGTTGTATCCTCTCCTTCTTTAGACAATCCTATTATCAGTGCAATTAGTTGTGTATAAATATATACTTGCAGGTCTAGCAACAAGTTTCCTCTATGGACACAAATTAGTAACATTTTTATGTAGCCATTTATTTCTAGGCATTGGCCAAAATGTGGGATCTCCAATAGATTCAATATTCTTGATTTCTCTAGTCCTTCCACCCAACTCTGTGGTTCAAGAAGGATTTCACTTGTCCTTGCTATGATTTTGGAACAAAATTTTTTCTCTTGTTCCAACTCAGGAGAATTTTGTTCATCCGTTATGTCGTGGTCTGCAAACTTCAAGAAAACAATGTTTCCTAGCATGTCCCCTTTGAGAATGACACCAGGTGGTATTTCCGGTGTGACCAATGGGTACTTTCTGTTTGTAGGTACTCTAACCTGTGGAGCAATGTCCTTTCTTGGTGTTATATAGTCCTTGTAAAAGCTCTACTATGAGGCTGAAGCTCTGGGTGTTTCCACAAACACTGGTGCAACCAATGGTATTTTTGTTTTCTTGTGTGTTACAGCTATTAGTGACCCAAATTTTGGTGGTGCCATTGTTCTTTGCGAATGATTTTGGTAACTATTCTGTGTTGACTCCGGTTCAACTTTGGTTCAGTTCTGGTTTACTCTGTATGCTCACATCTCTTATCAAATGTAAATAACCTTTACCTATCGGGCCCTTATGCTCTTTTATACCACTTCAATAGCTGTGCAATTGATTTCATGCCCAACATAAGTGTTAAATCCAATCAAAGTCTGAAATCAATACTTTCCTTACCGTGGAATTACTAACAAATCCTTCACCCAATTTTTCCTTCGATCTGCCAGTCTGTCCCAATCCTCGATGACGCCTTCTATTTATGACTACACATCTCCAAGATGGTTCATCATTTGCATATTTTTATCTGTCATTTCCATTCTTTAATGTCCTAAACGATCCTATCTCATGCTTGAATTTTTCACACACTTAAATTTCTTTGTGTTGTTTCTGTTATCTATGTGATACTCCCCTTTTCTGAGCAATACTTCTTCCTCTCTACTTTTGTATTTCTTCTTGTTTTCCCACTTTTTATTTGTTTTCTTCCTTTTTCTACTTTTTGTTTGTTTTCTTCCATTTTATACTTTTTGTTTATTTTTTTGTATTTTACCTCACTACTATAGTACAACTACTATGATACATGTGTTCTTGTGCATTTCAGATTAATCCGCAGATGGTCAACCATATATATAGAGTTTCAATCGACTTCCATTCAGCATGCTTCCTAGGGCTTCTCCATTCAGTGTTTCCAACTACGCAACACTTGCCTCCATCACATGTTGAATCAAATACGGTCCTAACCAATGCTTTCAGAACTTTCCCATATGCTACATAAACTTAATATCATACAATAATTTTAAGTCCCCTCCTTGAAAGTTTTTCTCTTTGATGTGTCTATCATGTAATGCCTTCTCTCTCACCTTTTGAACTTGCTGATGGAACCATGTGACAAAGCAATCTTCCTCAAGATGTACTAACTGTGATAATATATCCTCTACTGCGCCAGAGTCCAAAGATCAGTAATTGTTGCAACGTGTAGGATGGGCACAATAAACTCCATCGACATCACTACTTGTTGGCAATAGACCAACTTAAAAGGTGTCTGTACTATCAACTTTTTTCTTGTAGTATTGTAAGCCCATAATATTGTAGGAAATCTTAAGTCCCAATCATCTCTTCCTACATTGCATATCTTTGTTAAAGAATTATCCATAATTTTATTAAACGCTTCTATTGTCCCATTGGCCCAAGGATGATACAACATACTCTTCTAATGATGAATTTGAAATTCCTCAGTCAATGCTGCAATTTTCTTATTCAGGAAGTGTGTTCCTTGATCACTAAGTAGAATGTGTGGGTATCCAAATCATGTGACTACATTATCAAATAGAAACCACACAGTAATATCCATAGTGTAGTCTATGACCGATGCTGCTTCTTCCCACCTGGTCAAATATTTTGTTGCAATGATTATGTACCTAGCTCTTGATATTATTGTTGATGGGTTGATTTGTCCAACAAAGCATATTTCCATTTTATCAAATGATTGTAGTGTAACCTGTGGGTGTAAAGGAATATCATCCCTCCTAGATGTCTTTCCCACCCTTTGAAATACATCTCATGCCTGAAAGTATTCTTTAGCACCGTTATGAAGTGTGGGACACCAAATCCCTATGCATAAAATATTTTGTGCAATTTCTTTACGTGCATAGTGTCCTCCTGCAATCCCTTCATGAAATTTTGTGAGTTTCATATGCCTTTCATGCTCTAACACACATCGTATCAATATTCCATATACACCTAACTTGTATAAGTTCCCTGCAATTAACTGATAGTCTATTGCTTTAACCACAAATTGTTTCTTATGTGCAACTGTCATGTCTGATGGGGCCATTCCTATACTTATAAACTCCACGATGTCTGCAAAGTAGTCATCCACCATTCTAACTACAAATAACTCTGCATCTGGTAATATGTCATCTAGATTCCTTGCATCTTCTCCTGATAGTATGCACGATAAATGATCTAGTCCTGGATTCAAATTCCCTAGTTTCACAACAGCCTCAAAATCGTATTCCTGAAACATCACTAGCCACTTGCATATTCTCCCCCCCAACACTGACTTGTTCACTAAGTATTTTAATGCATAAGGGTCTGTATACATCTTAAAATGAGAACCCAATAAATAATGTCTAAAATTCTGTAGCACATATACCATTTCCAATCCTTCTCATTATGTAGTGGTGTAATTCTTCTCTGCTATGGATAACTTCCTACTTTCAAAAGAAATTGGGTGATTTATGTCTCCTTCCCTTGGTTGAGATAGAAATTCACCCAAATATATGGACGATGAATCTACATGAACATGGAAATCATTCTTCCAATATGGGAAGATAAAAATCAGTGCGATCACTAATTTATGCTTCAATGTGTCCAAAACCTTCTGGTTCACTAGAACTTAGCTTCCTTCTTCAACAATTTCTCCATAGGTGTTGTAATTTGTGCATAGCCCTTAATGAAATTCCTGTAATATCTTGTATTACCCAGAGTTGCTCTCAAATATATAACTAAATTGGGTGGATGTAGGTCTAAAATCATTGCAATATTGGTAGGATCCACTAATAATCCTTGCTTACATACCACATGGCCCAACAAAATTCCAAAAGGTGCACAAAAAATACATTTATTCATATTTATTGAAATCTGACATTGTCCACACCTATCCAACGCTAACCTGAGTACTTCTATGTGATATTTCAACAATCTAAACACAATCTAATCATCTAAGTACACTTCAAGGAACTTATGAATAAATTCCTTAAAATTTGTTACAACTACTCTTACAAAAATTGCAGGTGCATTCTTCAGTCCAAACATAATTACTGTGTACTAATAGCTTCCCCACTTTTTTGAAAAAGTAGTCTTATACTTTTCCTCCTGCACAATATTAATTTGGTGGTACCCTAAGAATCCATCCGTGAAAGAATAATCCTCTTTCCCTTGTACATTCTCTAGTACCTCATCTATGAATGGCGATGGAAATGGATCATGAAGACATTCATCATTCAACTTCCTCAAGTATACACAAGTCCCGATTCCTCTTGGTTCCTTATCTTATACCACCATTGGACCTATCCACTTTGATTCCACCACCACTTCAATGAACCCTGCTTTTAACAAATTTTTTATCTCTTCCTTGACCTTATCTTTATACTTCAAATTTAACCCATAGGGTCTTTTGTCACATTGGCTTAGCATATGGTTTCAAAGGGATATTCATCTCTCCTAAATCACCAACTATCCCCTTCATTTTTGAGAATGTAGTTGGGAATAGAACCCGATACTCACCAACAATATGTAATCTTCTCCATAGTTTCATCATTCCAATAATCTCCTATCTGCACAAACTTTGGATTCTTTGTCGTCCCAATGTTTACTTTTCACGTCTTTATTGGTTGTGTGTATGCAACAGATTCAAGATCTAGCCCTTATACTACACATTCTCCCCCAGTTTCAGGTACTTTCAGATTCCTTGGATCTTCCTCATCATGTTCTTATTTAGCGACATTGTAACACTCGAGTAATTCATGGAAATTCATAAAAGCTCTGTGTGCACTGCACACATATACCACCTCCATCAACCCTTATTCTAAATATATATTTGTTAGAATTACCTATAGGGATGCATCTACTAATGGAGATTCATGTTCAAAAGCAAATGTTATCTTAAAATTTTGAATCAACTCATCCTAGTTTTTTGTTTCTCTATGCATTTCTAGTTCCAAGTACCAGTTCTTCGGAATTATATCTAGTGTATGTATAAACCTATGCATCCATTCTTTCTTTGGTACTAAAATCCACATGGTTCTACACTACTCAACATGACCTGCTGGGTCACTTATCCCTGTATATGTCTGCGCAATATTCTCCAACTCGGTACCAAATATCACTTGCATTAGTCTTCTACACTGTAACCAATTTTCCATTCCCTCTTTGTGTGTATCCCACCATCTGGCTAGAGTAGATTTCAGGAAAAAATCTAGTGCTAACAACCTTTCTTGTTTTGGTACCTGCAACTCAAATTCCTTTACAAATGAGCTTATATCAATCAATCCATCATACTTGGGTGTATCACATAACTCCATTCCAATCTAGTGTAGTGATCGAGTTATGTGTGCACATCATCTAGTTGATAATTCATGCATCCTCTGCTGCCAATGTTCCAAACCTTCCTATAAATATGACACACATGAGATAATAATTCTCCAAATTAGTGCACCATATATAATGAGGTTAATATAATCATCCATCTAGGAATTCATATTATGCAAGTTTTCATTTTCATTTCCTCTCGCTGGCTCTATATACCTCTTTCCTTCTATAAGATCCAATGGTACAATAACCTTCAAGTCTCCTACCTCAAATATCATCTCCCTCCTCTTCATATTAATGATCTCTTGATTATCAAATTCCCATTCAAGTCCCATCAATGCTAGATATGGTTGACTATCATCCACAATATCAATGGCTTAAAAATCTTCTACATTGCACACTCCATCTATATTCACAGGTACTCTTGTCAATCGACCAATTGGTACTATCTTGTGCTAGTTTTCCAATCTTAGTTGGAAATGAGACTTAATCAACTTGGGTTTCCCCATAATTTCCCACATCTACTTTGGTAATACATTCACATCATAACCCAAGTCTAAAACAACATTATCTACATAATATTCCCCAATCTACGCACTTAATCCAAACTCTCCATTAGTCCTCTTTTTGCACAATACCTAATTCACTACCCTCTGTGCGATAGGAATTTCCCTTTATTATGTGCAATGATCAATAATTTCACGTAATGCATTCAACGCAGTTTCATCTTTCATCAACTCTATGAAACTTCTAAAAAATTATCTCAGAGTACTTACCTTCCCTAGTGGCTTCTTTGGCATAGTACGATCACAAATAGGAGGTGTAGATGATGTTGATGCTACCCAATATGGTCCTAGTATCTCTTTTATTTCCCTATGATATGCCTCTTTTTATTCCTGAGGGTCAAATGTTGGCATATGTCCTGATGATTTCCTTACACATTTCTCAGCCTGCTCCCCCCCATTCGTCGTATCAACCCCTATTCTAGTTCCTCCGCACATAACAACTGCAATTATAGGTCCTTCATTGCATTTCTTGGTTGATATTTTTTGGAAGTTATGATTTTGGTTCTGGTTCTGATTCCATCTTTCCTTCCATTTCGTAAGTAGTTGAGGATAGTCTTTTGTTGCATGGTCCAATGATCTATGATATGTGCAGGTTGTAAAGGGTTCAATAAGTCACGAGCTAAGTGTCTTGGTTGATTACAATTGTAGAATATTATTGGTCCTCTACAGTCTATGATTTTTATAATGTGGACCATCTCCTTCTGTCACAGTGTTCTCCTCCAGAATCCTATACATATTTGAAGTGCACTCCCTCATCAAATAAAATGCACAACAATCCTTCTATTCGTGCTCGAATGACTTGCAGAAGTTGAAAAATAAATTTATTGGCGTACTTTGGTATTTTCGCAGTAATGGACACTCAGTCAGATGATGTCCCCATTTCTTACATATCTCACAGTATTCCGCTCTTGGTAATGGATTTGGTTCTCTAGTCTCCAAATACTACATGAATGTTGGGAATTCGTCCTTATGGTGGAATTCAATCCTACACTTGGTACACCAGAATTGTTCTCACTTCTCCTTATCTTTTGTAAATTTTTCCAATTGAATTGTCAAGGTAGATAACTACGTCTGTACTTGTTCCATCCCTCCACTATCTCCTACAGGTGATGCTTCCATATTCATTGCAATATCCAAATCTTTAGGATGCGACACAAACTTCTATTGAATCAATGGCCTGCGAATGTGTGGTAGTATTCCCGCAATAAACCATTATTGATGTTGTTGATAAGGGATCTGGAATGTCAATCTACCCATCAAATCCTTAAACCTTTGATCATATTCCCAAACCAACTCATTCTGCACTTGTTTGATTTCCTTCAATTATATGATGTATTGTGACTTAGATTTTGGCTTCTTGAAGTCTTTCAACAATGCTTGTCTAATTTTTTCTAAATTCCTTGCTTGTCTTGTAGGTGTGGTACTCTGCAGTTTCATGTACCAAACTAGTGCACGACCCCTAAATGTTGTTTCCAATTGTGCAATATTTACAACATCATACTGAACATTCTTTGCAGCCCAAATTGTCTCACAAAAATATATATATTGTTCTAGGTCCTCTGATCCAACTCCTTGGAACTTAAATAGTCTCAATGTGTTGTCTAACCCTACCATTTTGTTCTATGTTGCACCTCCCCTCGACGATGATGGTTGACTTTGAATCAATGCAATTATTCCATTTCTCTGTTTACTTCTACTTTGTCCTCCCTTTCTAACTATAAATTCTTTTGACAAATCCTCGAATGTGATTTCTGATCTAGGTGACGCACACAGGGTCATGGAATTGACACAAGATCTAGCATGAAAAAGACTTAATTGCTCTTCTATAATCAGTCTAGACTGAGACTCCTTTTCCTCACCTTCTATGTTCGGTATTTCTACTATCTATACTATTGCGTAGGGTTCTCTTCCCTTAGGCTCACTGCATAACTCTCCTTTCCCAGCCCCAGTCTTCCTCCTCTTCTAACTTCTTCCACTATGAATTACTCCAAACTCATCTTCCTCTTATGATACCACTTCTTTGGCTCTATACATCCTCAGTCCCTCCCTTCCTTCTTCATTTATTCCTTCATTCTTTCCTACATTTAGACTATCCTCTTGTAATCCTCCGATTCCCTATATGCATGAAGCCCCTTAGAAATTATACTCCATTTTCATCATGCACTTGTCGCACAACAACATATTTATCCAAGTACCCAATGATTTCATAAACCTTTCGCACAAACCCTTGAAAAACTCCCTCTCTACAACACTATATGACTGGGTACAATCCACTGCAAATTATGTAATGTAACCTCCCAACATGCTATCCAACCATAAATAACTACATGATAATTCTTATTTCTTATAGAATTCAACTTCCTTACCAACTTAGGAGTCCAGTTCCTCGACGCTGTGGTTCGATAGCTTCCAGTATTCTCTACCAATATTTTTAACCATTTAGTTAAGAAAATCGGAAATTATCCAAAGAAAATCTCATGCATCTCTATGTACACATACCTTTGGATCCATTAATCGTCTCTCATATGAGGGTTTCTATTCTCTTTTTTAACAAATTCTCATTCCTTCCATTCTATCCATTCTAATATCTCTTTCTTAGTCGGCCCCCAAAACATTCCCTCAATCACAGATTCCATGTCTCGGTAACGGAACCATTTGTTGACATGCAGTTGTAAGATCCTAGTTTCAAGTTATCTAACCAACTAAACCATTCAGACACCGTCCCTTGTGGCATCACCTGCATGCAAGTGAAGTCTCACTCGAGGCATATATTGGGGCTATAGGAACCATGTTTCTGCAGTAATGAGGGTATGGGAGGCTATTATCATGTTCAATCTTACTTATCTATTATGTGCACATTATCATGTGTTTGTTATTCCTTTATTAATTGATGAATTTAGTTATACAACACCATTATACTATAGATTGAAACATAAACTATTAACTACAACCTTCATAACTACTACACAGTGATCAGATAGTAAACATATATAGTCTAACATGCATAAAGAGAACATTCATGATCGATTACATAAAAATAAAAGTAGATACAATAATTAACGTGGTTCACCCAACTTTGGGCTATGTCCACAATGAATGGATTCTTTATTATTCTTTTTGTAATCATGTTAGGCTTGCGCACTGTGCTTATAATAGATATATCATGATATCTCTCTTTGTCTTTCCTAGACGCTCTACAGTGCAAGCCTCTCTCTACAAAAATCTCCCTATACCTTCAACATAGACTCTCTCTCTTACTCTTAGTCTATTCTCTCCAAAACAACATTAGTTCTTCCCCAACACAACTTCAACAACAACCTCTACTCTACCCGACCCATTACATATTTATACATGGAAGCTAGGGATAAATACCCTAATTTCTTATCCCCAAAAACCTATTACAACTCATTCTCACTCATTAAAACTCATGTTGACTCATTGTTCGGGTCACTTTTCCTAATTTCATCTTTGCATGTTGCTTTTGCATTCCTGACTATTGTTCTCCCTGCTTTTGCGCATCTCTCTGCTTTTACGTGTCGAATTTTTTTCCTTCCTTTTCACCCACTCTTTCCTTCTCTTATTTCTTATGTTTCTACGCACCTCCACTTTGGATTTTCCTCAAAACTATATCCAAAATGTCTGTCCAACACAACTTGAGGAAATTAGGGTTGCACTAGGGAAATTTACATCTTTGATTGAGTAACAAATCCTTAAGAGATATTGTGCTTGTAGTCAATGTATGATGTACATATGTTTGTGTGGGGTGAAGTGTGGATTGCATAAGAAATTCTAGGAATGGTTGTTACATTTTCCACTAAGCTTCAATACCAGATGGGTAAGAACATATATTAACTACTAGTGGGTGTCTCCATTAAGTTTTGTTTTATTTCCCTATTGTATAGAAAAATAAGGACAAGTTTTTTACAACCATTATTGACTCAATAGGGTTGTGAATATTAATATGGTTTGAATTTATTATGTTGATTAATTAAAAATACATTTTTTTAAGAGATTCATAATGGAAATCATGAACCAACCAATATCCCACCATGAGGGATTCACCTTATTGATCGATATCTTATCATGTTCATTCATAAAGAGGGTTTTTAAATTGTGAAAAATAAGGTCAATATATTGTAGGTATTGGGGGGTGGATGTAGGGTATCAGGGGGTTTATAGGGATTGGGGGGTATATAGTGTTGGCACAGGGGAAAAACCAGGGTTCAACACTCAAGAGTGCACCAACAAAGCCCTATCTACTGGCCCTTTCGACAACACCTGTGAAGTAGATGAAGTCTCACCTGAGGTAGAGGCAGGGGTGGTTGCAAGCCTCAGGTGTTTGCAACCTTATCTAGGACACAGATCTATGATTATATCATTTATAGAGCACTTAGCATCGATCATTAATCAATATTCAACCCTTATTATACTTCACAGACAACACATATATTCATGGTGAATACTCAGATCTACAATATTTCAACACTTAACCATAGTAACCTAGATCAGATCCAGTAGATCAGCACTAAGCATCCTGATACACATCAGATCTAACAATCATATATATCTAAGAAGCACATAGTATAAGTGGACACATCAAAGAACATATCATAAGCAAAGATAAACACATTGAATCAAAGAACAAAGCATAACACACAGATTTACGTGGTTCACCCCCACCCTGGGCTACGTCCACAAGATCTTCTTCTTTATTATCATCTTCAATCTGTTATAAGCATAAATCCTCCAAAACCCTTCTTCGCATAGGACAAAAGATCTGCGCAGCTCACTAGATCCTTGTTCCTTGTGTTACAGAACTTAGCTTTATATAGCAACCTCACAGTATCTTTCACTTAGCCTTGCAAGCCTTACACAGTTCACACAGAGCGCTTATTCAACATCACATAGATGCACTACCAATTGCACTAAGCAATCACAT
>CBVK0100174879.1:0-17274 GCA_900067695.1 Picea abies
TAAAGGCAGAACGACGAGGGGGGTCTGGAATTGAATCCCGACCACTGATCTGGTCGCTTAAATCCTGGTCATTGAAACTTGTGTGCCCTCATTCCACAACCCCCCCACCCCATTAAATACAGAATGGTGGGGGGGTTCGGAATCAGACCTTGTCCATAGATCTGGGTGCACAAATCCTGACCGCCCAGATCCATGCACCTCTTAAAACATATGCACTAGATCACTAAGACCCAGGAAAAGTGGTTTTTTGACCCATTTCTTGCCCTCTTTTGTGAAAGGGGGGGTCATTTCATAGGGAAAACACCCCCTACATGTTTATGTGATAACACAGAGGATTTCCTCAATCTGCTCCATAGCCCAAAGATCCTCTACCTCTTCTTCAGGATTTCCTCAATCTGCTCCATAGCCCAAAGATCCTCTACCTCTTCTTCATCACTTGCCAAGCCCTCCCTCATGGCTATGGCTCTCTTCTTGGTGTTCATATTATATTGGTAGGGTACTCCACTGTGTGTTCTTCCAGTTGTTTCCATGATTTGCTTGATCTGGTCTTCCTCCATCATGATTGGGTCCAAGGCCTCCTCCTTATTTCCTTTATCCATTTCTCCTTCTCCTGTGAGTGCTTCCCCCCTTCTCCCAAGCACACAAAGAAGTTTAGTTGTCTGAGGCCATTGCCATTACACCTTTGTTATATAGTAATATCTTAATGGAATTATATAGCGATCTGGTATACCTACCTCAAGGTCCCTTCAAGAACTCTTTCTCTATTGCGCTGTAAGACTTCGACATATGTATTGCAAATTTTGTTATAAGTCCTACAACAATGTTGTCTAACTAGAAATCTATTGCACACGTAAATTTATTGCCATCTTGTTATAACTGCGTGATCTCTACAGGATTCCACTCTAGTTGTCTGATCCGATTTGTAGGATGGTTGTATTTCAACCTTAATATCCACTCCTACAACACATGCGGGAAATCACAGAAAAACACTTCATGCAAGTCGTTGAATACGTACTTGTCCAAATATTTGCACGGTGCTAATTTCGGGTTTTTGTTATCTTTCTGCACAAACTCCAGCTCTTTTGTTTTCAACCAACTCTCTATCTCTTCCTTCCTTGGGTTCCACGATCTCAACATCCCCCTTTAGCTCATTCTCTTAACATCTTGTCGTTAGATATGGCATTCTTTTGACGCTTCTTCATCAAATCTCATTCACTCAGTCCCATCATGTTCCAACCAACTGGCAACAGAACCATTTTTTGGTTTGTTATTCTACTTTATCAGTTATCTACTATGATCTTACCTTATTGTCATAGGTTGACCTAGGTTCATATGTAAAAATCTCCTAACAAAATCCCTCTAAAACTGTCGGCCCCCCTGGTAAACCAGAAGGAAACGTAGCACATAAGGTGTACTGCGCAGTCTCGCCCAAGATATCTCTATGGGTTGTTGCAATACTCAGGTGCTTGCAACCTGGGAATGAGTGGAGATCTATGGTTGTACTTTGTGATCTTTATTTATTTATTCTAACCTATTGATTAAAACAGTCATTCATATTCATGCGTGTGGGGTATCATATCTAACCAGTTCCTTCATTCATTCATCTAGCATTTAATTCTTAACAACAATAAATATGCATATATTCAATCACACAACACAAGCTTTACTGTGGTTCACCCTCTCCTGGGCTATGTCCACAAAGATCTGCTCTTAAGCTCTTTATTATGTCTCAACAATATATCATGGCATGTGTGTTTACAGTCTTAGATCTTACAATCTCAACAGGCTTCCCAATCCCTGTGAGGCTAACTAGATTGCACCAGGCTCCTCAGCCTGCGATCTAACCCTTGGGAACAAGTTGCTCACTTCTTCTCTATCTCACCGGCTTACAAAGTGTTGTATTTCTTACAAACCTTACAACTTCTGGACTCTCTCTACCTCCTAGGTACTACTGATCTCTTTTTGTATCTATCCAACTCAAGTACTCCCTTAGGTCCTCTTCTCCCCTTAGCCTCTCTCTCTCTCTCTTTTGGATCCCTAAGTGCTACTTATATATTTTCTTGGCTCGTTAGCCATTACAATATTTTTCAAAAACCCTAACCCTAATGTAATTAGGTCTCCCTTGCATGCACGCCTCGCATGCTTCCCTCACACGTGTTTCTTTTACTTCCAGTTATCCTTTCTTCACTTCGTGTTTCTCTCCCCAAAAATAGCATTTTCCCCAGAATGGGTCTACGTCCAACACAACACCCATAATTTTATTCAATGCCACATTACCCGAGAATTCAATTGTTATATCCATCCAGTTAATAATTTCCAAATCATGATTGTCAATGGGGGTTCCATGAAATGTGGAGGGAGTTGTAAAAATGTGCACCTACAAATTGGTTAGTACCACCTTAAATATCACATGTTTTCTATCGACATGGGTGGTTGTGAAATTGTAATTGGTGTTGAATGGTTATGCACTCTCGGACCTATCACCATGGATTTCTAGAAATTAACCATGCAATTCCAACAGGAGGGCCAACAACACCAATTCCAAGGCATCATAGCAAGGTCACCAAAGATAATCAGTTCCCACCAAATGGAAAAGCTCCTTAGAAAAGGTCATTTTGCCATTATTTCCCAACTTCATTCCATTCAAGCAGTTGAGACACCCTTTTTCCATCCTAACATCTAATTTATCCTCTCCCAACACCAAGTTGTCTTTCAAACACCACAGGGACTTCCCCCTTCTCAAGGTGTCCACGATCATTCCATTCCACTAGTTTCGGGCATTCTTCCTCCAAATGTTCACCCTTATCGTCATCCCTTTGTCTAGAAGAATCAAATTGAGAATATTGTTCAAGAATTGCTATAAGTCGTTGTCATCCACCCCATTACCCACCACTATTCTTCTCCAATATTCATGGTACTCAAGAAATAAGGTACTTGGTGCATGTGTCCTGATTTTTCACCCTCAACAAACTCACAATCAAATACCAATTTCCCATTCCTGTCATTGATGACCTTTTGGATGAATTAAGTGGTGCTCAATATTTTACCAAACTTGATTGACCTTTTGGATGAATTAAGTGGTGCTCAATATTTTACCAAACTTGATCTCTACTCTGGCTACCACCATATTTGTATGAAAGAAGAATACATTCCCAATACTGCATTCAAAAATCATGAGGATCTCTACAAGTTCCTGGTTATGCCATTCATCCTCTATAATGCTACCTCCACTTTTCAAAGTCTCATGAATCATGTATTTCGTCCTTTCCTCCGTCATTTTGTCTTGGTTTTCTTTGATGATATTCTCATCTATAAAAAAAACTTGACAATCCCATCTTACCCATGTGGATCAAGTTCTACAACTACTATCTCAGTACAAAAATTTTCTTAATTAGTCTAAATATGCTTTTGGGACCTCTGAAGTTGAGTACCTGGGACATATTGTTGGCAAGGATGGTGCCATGGTGGATCCGAAGAAAATTGAAGTTATGCAGGATTGGTCACGCCCAAAAACTCTTAAAAGTCTATGTGGCTTCCTGAGTTTGACGGGATATTATCACAAGTTTGTTCATAATTATGGAAAAATCGCAGCTCCCCTCACAACGCTCCTTAAAAAGAATTCTTTCAGTTGGACTCCAGCAACCAACCATTCCTTCTGAGCTTTGAAAGTGGCTATGTTCACTATTCATGTTCTATCTCTCCCTAACTTCAACAAGACCTTGGTGTTGGAATGTGACGCCTCAGGGAAAGGCATTGGGGTTGTCCTCATGCAAGGTGGTCGACCTTTGGATTTCACCAACAAACAATTTTTCAAGCACCATTTGGGCCAATCCACCTATGAAAAGGAAATGTTGGTTATTGTGCATGTTGTGGATCTCTAGCATCGTTATCTCTTGGGGCAACGCTTCCAAATTAAAACTAATCATCAAATCCTCAAGTATTTTATGGAACAACGAATTTCTTCCCTAGATCAAAAAAAATGGGTAACCAAGATGTTTGGATATGATTATGAGATCATCTACAAATAACCAAGATGTTTGGATATGATTATGAGATCATCTACAAAAAAGGAAAAGAAAATGTGGTGGTTGATGCCCTTTCGAGGAAATATGAAGAAGATGAGTTCCTTTTTCCCCTCTCTTTCAGTATAGCAAATTGACTTCAGGAGGCTCGTCAAGAATGGTTGCAAGACCCCAAACTTTCCAAATTGATCCAAACACTACAGTAATATCTGCAAGCTTCTCCAAGGTACTTGTAGCACCATGATGAACTTCGTTATAAAGGTCACATGTATTTAAGCAAACAGTCGAACACTAAATCCATCGTGCTCTCTGAGTTTCATGCTTCACCTACGACTAGGCATTCAAGTTTTACCATAACCTATAAAAGGGTCAAACGTTCTTTTTTGTGGGATGGTATGAAACGAGACATCTGCACCTTTGTGGTTGAATGTGATACATGTCAACGCAATAAGGGTGAGACATTCAAAGCTCCAGGAACACTCCATCCTCTTTCGATTGCACCTACTATTTGGAAATATATTTCTATGGACTTCATTATTAGCTTACCTAAATCAAGAAATAAGTCAGTCATCATGGTAGTAGTGGATCATATTTCCAAATATGCTCATTTTTTTCTCTTCAACACACATTCACAACATCCATCGTGGCTCAAATTTTTACGAATAATATCTTCAAACTCCATTTCATGCCTCATTCTATTGTTTCTAACCGTGATCCAACTTTTACCAACACTTTTTGGAAATAATTGTTCCAACTACAAGGAACCCAATTGCATCTCAGCACAACATATCATCCTAAGACTGATGGACAAACTAAAGCAGTCAACAAGTGTTTGGAAACCTATTTGCAGTGTTTTGTGTCTAACAAACAAAATCAGTGGGTTCAGTGGTTACCCTTCATTGAATGGTGGTACAACACTTCTTACCATACTGCCACTCACATGACTCCTTTTGAAGTAGTCTGTGAAAAAAATCCACCCTCAATCCTATCATACATGCTTGATGTCTCCAAGGTTCAGCAGGTGGATCAAACTCTTACAGTTTGCATGTCCATAACTCAAAAGAAAATTTGGTCATCGCTCAGAATCACATGAAACAACAAGCAGATCAAGGTCGTTCTGAACATGAATTTGTTGAAGGGGAATAGGTATTTATTTGTCTGCAACCTTATAAGAATCACTAACATCATATCCCACCAACACACTATCAAGGAATTTTTAGTTTAGTGGAAGGACACACAACCAGAAGATCCCACTTGGGAGTCGTCTACCATTTTGCAGCAATTTCCTCATCTCAAGCCTTGAGGACAAGGATGTTTTTGAGGGGGGGGGCATGTTAGGGAACTAACCTCCCTAACCCCTCATGTAGGTATAATAATATATAGTCCATGTAATAAAGGCCGATATTAATAAATAAGGCCTAGTAATAAGGTGGATAAGTCAAATGTAAGAAGACCTAATAGAAGCTTCCACTTCTAGAACGATATTCCTATTGATTGTTCTTTTGGTAGATAGATTTAGTATAAATAGGAGTCGATGGCATGAGAAGTTTTGTCTTGAGAATTATTGTAATAGAGAATTTCTCTGTTGGAGGTTTCCCCCTTGAAGAGGCAAGTGAACATTTCTCTCGTTTCAATAAAGGTATCATTTTGGTGTGTTATTCTCTATATTTTGTTGTTTTGTTGGTAATTTTTGTGATATTCTTGTTTCTGCTCAATATAACATAACCATGTGCATAACAAAAAACAAGTGCTTTGGATGCTTTTATGGTTTTGAGTTTTTTTGGATTTACTTCATGGTAAAGAGTTTTGTCAAGTCTTTTGGTTTCTAGATTGCTCTCGCAATCTATTTTATAATATGAAGGCCTTAGTTTAAGAACTATAATTTATTTCTCCCTTGCATTTCCTTTTTTAAAGCAAAAAGAAAAAGTTGCTTTTGTTCTTTCAAGTTTTTCTTTTGCTTTGTTTGCAAGAAGTCAAATAAGAAGAGTTTTGTTTTTTAGATTAGTTTCTTCCTACAATTTTTGTCTTCTTCATAACTCAAAAGGAAAAAGAATAAGTCTTAGTTGTAACATATTTTTCTTCCTCCGACATTCATTGGCATCTAGGGTTTCTTGTTTTTTGTCAGTAGCAATTTTCAGTTTAAAAATATAAAAACCAAAGTTGTGTCTCTTTCAAAAGGTTGTATTGCATTTTCCCTGAAAAAAAAAAGTTGGATTGCATATGTGAAAAGGAAAATAATTGCATTGAAATTCAAAAAGACTGCATCAAAGTGTTCATAAATGCTCATTTTCTCTTTAAGGACAAGATTTTTTTCATAAAGACAACAATGTTCTTATAGTGTTTCCTTTTTGTAGTGTCATAAAACACTATTACGTTGCACGATCATACCTATTGTGTAATAACAACCCATAAAATCAACACTAAATTTAAAATTTACTAGACTTTTGTTTCTAGGGTTCATCAACTAGTCTAGGTTTAGGGCTTGGAATAGGTTGGAGAGTTAACTCTCCAAGATTGTTAATCGAACATAGGAGCTTGACTTAGGGAGTGTAAAAATCCAATTGTTGTATAGATGTGGCCAGAAAACTCCTCTAACACAAAATTTAAATATGAGGTCACATATGGGTAAGTGGTGGAGATTACCCTTTCAATACGTGTCCAAGCGTTTATGGATTGTTGTGTATACGGGGGTTCCTTAAGTACCATTTGTCCCCATGTGGTGCTGGTGCTTTTGGGGATTAAGGCATAGTTACCCTACACATATGTACGATCTCAACTATCAATCATTCCTTCAGATGTTAACTGCGAGTTGGTATCTTTAGTTGACATTCCTAGGTATCATAGAGGTGACTACGGGGGGCTTCTCATGGTACCTAAGGCAGATGTTGCATCACACTTTCAATACCCCTAGAGGGTACCTCATGTTCATGAGGGATACTTGCACCAGGTAGGGCTATTACGTGGAGGTCAGGGTAACTACTTCTCACTCCTTCGTTCTTCGGTCTTGAGACTTAATCAACCCTTGTTGATTTCTAGAAGGTCTTTTTCCTCTGTTTACTTGTGTTGTTGCATTTAGGACTTTTAGTGGTGTCCTCTTTCTTTGTTCTTATTCATCCTCAGGGTGTATTTTTATATTCATTTTGAATCATTGACTTAAGGTGGAAGACTAATCACTTCGCTAGTCCTAAAGGATTCAAGGTCTTTCATTGGAAAGGGTGCAACCTCCACCACCTCCTCAAAGGCGCTAATTGGACAAAACTAGTTCTTTTCAGTCAGTAGGTTCTTCTGAGTTAGTTGAGCCAAACATTGTATATCCAAACACTTATGTGCCAAAAGTTACTAGGTTTGTGGATATTGAAGATGAAGGCTTTGTTAGGAAGTACAACCCTCCTTTAACTAGACCTCACAATCCATTTCTCCTACAGATTCTAACTTCTTTGAAGCCATTTTACATTGTTATTTTTCCTCTTTGGTGGTCTGTCATGAACTGTCTTGGTGATGCGTCAGAGTCTGGGGGTCCTCATACCCCCGCTTTGGCTATAGTTGAGTTGGGATCTTGCCTCATCACTCAACTACCCAAACAGAAAATGTAACTCAGGTTTCGATGACTATGTCGGTTAGTATCTCCATGCCTCTGATTATTGGGTTTACTAAGCCTTTGAGTGTGACTTCGTCATAGTCATTTGTTTCGAATGCATTTTTGTTTGGAATGTCGACTATGGGTATGCCCTATGTCTCGATCAGTTCTAACCCAATCTTTTCCAATCCTAGTAGCAGTGAGGGGATTTTTTCAACTCCTTTGTAAGGTGTCCCATGGGGCGGGGGTCATATTCCCCCATCATTTCCTTCACTTGGAAGTGGAGATTTTCCATCTCATGGGCCCGTTTCAATTCACTCTCATAGAAGTCACCATGAAATGATATATTGAGTTGCAGGGATCATCATTTCACAATTTCCATGATCTTGCGATAGTATTTCTAAACCACTTCCAATTGTCGGTATGGTATGAGGCCAGCACAAAAAAAAAATTCTACGCTTAGGCATGACAAAGCAACCCATATCTCCAATCATGTTCAGGAGTGGTAGAGACAGAAGAGGATGATTGAGGCTACAATTTCACGAGAGTTCCTCTTGGAGTGGCTTTTGAAGTCCTTATTGTCGTATATCTCCAAGGATGTCTCTACTTCAGGAGTAACCACTAAACATGAAGCCATATTCAAGGCCCAACATCTAGATTTGATTTATTCTCAGTCTAGGATCATACACGAAATTTTTCTCGATGCGTTGAGGTCAATTATTGACCCTAAAAAGCCCAAGTCTAGACCACATACTGATGGAATTATTGGTTCTATCAAAAACGCTATCGCAGATGTGGTCACTAACTAGATAAAGCAGATATCAATTTAGCAAACTATGACCGCTCTTGCCCTCCAGTCGTTGAATGTACATTTTGTGCGAATGACAAATCCAAATGGTTCCTAGTAACCCAGAGGAAAGAAGAATATCAATAAGGGTAAGAAAGGAGGGGGGAACAATACCAACACTAAACTTGGTAATAATGTTGGAGGGGTGAAGAAAGATAAGAAGATTGTGAAGTTTCCTTGTAAACTTTGTAAATATGATCACGTTACACATCAATGCCCCAATATGGAAGAAGCCCAAAGGTTGTTACCATAGAAACAACCTATTGTGATGACTAACTTGTTCTTGTAAGGTCAACATATGATTACGTTCTCTTCTGGTAGTTTAGGAAATGAGCAAGGGGGCACTCAAGGTGCACCCTCCCTAGATGGAACTCAATTGTTCATCCATATGATGGGATCAGAAATTTATGTATTGACGAGGGTCCATGATTACAATAACCCTAAGTCAACATTAAAAGGAAAAGAGTCTCTTGACCCACGAAATTCTCTCCATATAGAGAAGCCTACGGGGGATTCAATGTCGCATATATCGAAAGGTGTGTATAAGCGTTCATCGCACAATCCAAATGCTAGAGCCATGATGAACTATTCGATTGTTGATGATTTAGCTCAGACGCCATGTGTGATGTTGGCCTTAGAGGTTCTCTAGAGTTTCCCTTCGCAATGGAGCACATTGTTTTCTGCAATCAAGGCTATGAATTGTTCTAGCTCGCAAGTTATCAGGTATGACACCACATATGTCAAGCCTAACCTTCCCTATCATGTTTCCTTCCAAATCTAGATGGTTTATTTCACGAAAACTATTGGGAGGGCATTCGTTGATGAAGGTGAATTGATGTGCATTATGTATTTATCTTGTTGGTGAGCCATTGGCTCCCATGATCTCGCTCAGTCTACTACCTTGCTTACAACGTTCGATGGATGGTATTTTTGACCGTATGGGATTATTTCCTTCTTTCCAATCTAGTTGGGAGGTAAAATCATTACTGTGGAAGTGGAATTTATCGATGCTTTTCTCGACTACAACCTCTTGTTAGGATGTAGCTGGACTTATGCCATGATGACAATGGTATCCTTCATCTTCCGAGTACTATGTTTCCCTCATGAAGGAAAGATCATGACTATCGATCAAATGTCATTTACACGTAATGATTCAGTTGCATCCATGGGATCTATTGTCCCGTTAGTTGGTAGTTCCCATATGACCACTCAGAGTATGGGTTCTAGGTTTTTATCCTTTGTTGATGGGAACATTTAACTTCGTGGCACCCATATCTTATGTTAACTTTGTTTCGACGTGTTCTAATCAACCAATTTTTTCGGTTCCCATGTCCTAGGTGTGTCAGTTTCGTACATATTATTTCAAGGACCCATGGATTCTACCTTCTCCATCGAATTCGGTGGAAGGTCTTTAGCATGTCGGGATGGCTATGTCATTGTTTACAACAAAGATAGCTTATCAAGCAATTCAACATGCCATTGTAGACATTGGTCCAACTCCTTCTTGGATAGAGAAGTCATATTATTTTACCGATCACGTGTAGGTTGTGAACTCTTATAACTCTCTTGATTTTCTAGACATCGTATTGCCTTCCAATGAGGCTATTATGGAGGCAATAAATGGCTCGGAGAGGCCTTGGGAGGACTTGCACCATGGATCATACTTCCTCCTGGAGCTTGATAAGATAGAGAGCAGAGAGTTTTGATCGACCTTGATAAGAGATAGTGATTGACCCATGAATCCCTTGGAAACACATAGAGTGTATGCTGAGGGAAACATGGTGAACATATCGAAAACAATCCCAATCAACATCTTTCATAACCCTAATGTCGTCAAAAACGTGTTCATAGGGGAGGATTATTCTTCGAACAAGGTTTGCATTTATGTTGATCCATTTATGCTGAGGGAAACATGGTGAACATATCGAAAACAATCCCAATCAACATCTTTCATAACCCTAATGTCGTCAAAAACGTGTTCATAGGGGAGGATTATTCTTCGAACAAGGTTTGCATTTATGTTGATCCATTTAAAGATTTTTGCGACATTTTTGCTTGGTCATATGAGGAAATGCCAGGCATAGATCCCTGAATTGTTGAATATGAGGTTAAAATGTACAAAAATGCAAAGATTGTTCGACAAAAGCTTCAACCCATGAATCCTAGAAAGGAAACAACAATTAAGGATGAGGTGGAATAGTTGCTCAAAGCTAGCTTTATCTACCTTGTTCCCCTTATTGAATGGGTATCCAATCCCGTTTCAATAAACAAGAAGAAGGGAAAAATCTGAGTCTACATGGACTATTTAAAACTGAATAAGGCTTGTCCCAAGGAGTCAGTGAAGGTATGAAAGAGACATCACCATTCATTAATAATTTGATCACCATTCAATGGACTTAAATTTGTCTCCTCTCAATGTGAATTATAAGAGGAAGAGTCTGAGAATTTAATTTTCACTTGTTAATTTTTCCCAAATTTTATTTTCATGAGATTACTCAAATTCGAACTAGGTAACTTATATTGCATCAATTTGTACATGTTCTTCCCACTTAAATTGGAAGTATAATTTCATCCTAGCCATTTTTTTTTTTAGTTATGTAGAATTGAAAACAAGTTGTAGTCCAAGACCAAATCATTGCCACTGTGACCTAAGCTTCTCTGAAAAATTTACATTGAATAAACAAATGTATGATGGTCTTCTCCTTTTGTGCATAAAAGGAAATGCCATGAGTTATTGAATCATTTTTTCACCAGGCTCATAATTTAGTAACTTCTTACACAAAATCGAACAATGTTGTTCTTCAATAGCTTATGGAAAAACTTTGAGAAGTGGAAGGAATTTTGGTTGGGCTCTCTAACCAAATTGAAGAAAGGTTCAGTTACTTCGAGGATGGTCTATTTGCACTAGTATGCAGAATGGGTGACATGGAGGTAGCTTTCCTTCACTCGCGTGACCCCGGACCAACTCAACACTCAACCTCAGACTCTATTAATCTTGGAAGACTAGTTCCAAATGTTGGCACTGCGGAAAAAAACCCTAGGATCTATGACAGAGGAACAACACCAATGGATATCGAAGAACAACCTCCTAATCATTCGCAGAACTCTACAATTTAGGATATATCCTCTAATATGTCTTGAATTTTTTTCAAAATTTGGTGGTGCCTTGGGTAGTATTTGCATAAAACAAATGGTTAAATTCCCCCTAGGAAATCCTTTTTTGACACTATTACTTCTACACAACCCCATTAATATATATACCGGTTCAGTTTGTGTTAAAAAAAAAAAAATCTTGCACAAGTGAAGCAACCTGAAACATATGGCTCTACGTAAATTTCATCAGCAATCACAACTTTCACAACAACTCATCATCAGAGTTGGATAGGAAAAATTGGATTGACATATCATAGTTTCTATATTATAGGAATTCATTGGTTTCCTTTGTTTAATTTTATGAATTTTAATTTTATACATTGGATTTGATGGTGGTCAATGAGTCACATTTAGAGAGATGCTTATATGTGTCTAAGATATTGCATAACATAGTCTAGTGTGATTTTTGTTTGAGATAGTATGGTTTCAAATATTGTTTTCTTGGTTTGAAGTATTGTAAGTACTACATGCAAAAATCAATAGAGTCCCTAATATGAACCCTAAATGGGAGGTATAAAGGCATGAGCATTGAGGAGGTTACCATGTTGGTTTTAAATGCCCTGTTGAATGTCTGTGCCTGTAACCTAATCTCAAAGGGATAAATTTTGAGCATTTTATGGGGAGATTTATCTACTTGTGATGGTTCAAAATGGGGAATGAGGGGCCTCAAGGGATTTCTTATGGTTTGGTTTTAATGGCTTCAATAACAAAGAATAAAATTGGATAGTACTATAATTGACCGAGCCTCAAAGGACAAAAATATATCAAAGTGAAACTATAATTAGGTCGGCCTTAAAAGATAAAATAAATTCACTTACACTAGTTTTAGGTGTCATTTATTCTTCTCCTTGTGGGCTAGTTCTTGGAGTAGGTGGGATCCTACTCACATGCTAGTTATCGGTGTAGGTCAGATCCTCGTCATGGGATTGGATAGTTTGATGGTGTCTCTGTCAAAAGGGGTATGTTGGTCCACTATGGGCTACTCCTCATGGGGTCAATTAGTTCTCGAGACAGGTGCATTCCTCCTCATAGTTTTGAATAGTTCAGTGGGGTCATTGTCAAAAGGAGTCCACTGGTTGGCTTGATGGGGTTTGTTCACACATAGGCTCTAATTAGTTTTTATATGTTAATATAACATATATATGTTATATGTTAACACAGACACACACATATATACACACTTTATTAAATTTATTATTACTTTCTTAGCAAAACTAAGGCCCATGAACGAGTCCCTAAATGAGGCCTTTAATGGAGGAAGCAAAGGACATGAACAAGGACCTGAACCATAGTATAGACTTTACAAGTGAAACGTTTTAGTGATAAGAGTATTATGTGTGTGATGTTAAGGACTTGGAACAATGTGATTGCTTCTTGTGACCAAACACATGGTTTGGATATGAAAACTATGGATTTAGGCCATAATCCATGGATATTGGTATGAGTGGCCATGCACATAAACCACATTACAAGCCCTATAGAAGGAACATTTTCTAAATTTTCAAGAACTAACAATAATGAAAATGGTTTATGTGGCTAAACACATGGTATTTTTATGAATGTCTTTGATCAATACATGTAATCATCGCCATTCTATATAGGATATTAATAAATTGTATATGTATCATAACTAAAAAAAAAATCTTCTAGTAATCAACCATGACTAGGGGTATCCATTCTACCAACCACCCAAAATGTGAACATGGCCCCAAATATATTAAATGGATGGCCTATGTAGGTATGCCAATCTATCACAAGAAAAATGTCTCAAGAGTGATTTTAACCATAGTTAGTGGAGTAATAAATCCCCTTATTTAACAACTAAAATAGCCCTTTTTTTTACCAAACTTGGGATTTAGAGATAGAAAGCAAGAATCTATCCCCTAATCCATGATTTTAGGTTTTAAAATCCACATTGTATAAGAGACTTAAACCACAATATATACCTTATAATTGGAATATCTCCCTACAAGAGGAATTAGATCCCAACTTTAATAGCCCCAAGGGTTAGCTCAAGCGGCCATGAGCCATACATGAGATCTCTCTCTTGAGATGGGGAGGTCACATGTTTGATTTTCTTGATCCCTTGGAGTTAGGTGCTTGGAACTTAGGCACTAATAGTTTACCTTGGTTACCACTTATCAATGAAAGAGAAGTCTCTAGGAGATTTTCCATGCATGGTTATATGGGGAAAAGGTCCCAACTTCAATGATTGAATTCAACAAGAATGGATATTATGGCACAAACCATAGCTTGGGGAAAAAAATCATGGATTTATCCCTTAATTGATTATTTTGGGGTTTCAAATCCACGGACCAGACCCTATACCATTATGCAAACTCTACAAGTGGAATTTTTCCCTATGAGAGGAAGAGGTTCCCAATTTTAAGGACTAGGTGAAATATGAATACTTCTTGTGGTGAAACCCATATTTTGAAGTTGAAAATTGGGGATTTATTCATTGGTCCTTGAGTTTTGCGCTGTAAGGCCATGCACAGGGCCTAAAAACATGATGTAAGTGGAATCCTTTCCACACATGAGCATTTAAGGACACATTTCAAGGACTACACATGATAGGATGGTTATTAAGTCATTAACAATGGCATAGGGCCATAAACAATATTGAATTGAGCACCTAACTTATCTATAACTAATATGGATATTCCACTAGAACAGTTCGTCACATTAGATCTGATAAATAACTGAAATCTTTATTATTGAGGTTATTTTTCCTTTAGATTTACATAATATTTAGTTAGCGGTTTTTTTGCTTATGCATGAAATAGATAAAATGCCGAAAATATAGAACAGTAAAATACAATCACACCATCCACAAATAAACACAAGATATGACATGGGAAACCCAATATGGGAGAAAACCCAACCAGAAGGTGAGGTTGTTATGCTCTCTTTTCTCTGGTATAGAAATGGTGCAAGTACAAAGAAAGAGACACTCTTTGTGGAGTTGCCTTTGACCTGTGGCCTGTATGGATACTACATAATCTCTCCTCTTCTATTATTCTCACAGAATACCACTCTTAGATTTTTTGCTTAGCTATGGTACAAGATATAATGAAATAGAATGGAACCTCTTCTCCTCCTAGTGGCTCGGTATTTAACATAGCCTAATATCCATCTAGGGGTAGGATTTTGACTTCCTCAACCCTCAATTGTGATAAGGTTTTAGACCTTCTAGAATATTCTTGAAATTACATACGTGAATAGACCCATATGTGTGAGTAACGGGGGTTGACGTGGCATCCTCTAGTACCATGGTGGTCAACATGATAGGTCAACTTGCGCGAGGCATAATGTTTTCATACGAAATCTGATTAACGCACGATCTGCACCGTTGGAAAGGTCTTTAATGCATCAAATGGATCTTGAAGGTTCCGAACCCCAATTTTCCAAACTGGGACTTTCCACTAAAATGGCCTTGCAAGATGAATCCTCCAATTTTTTCCACTCTGAAAGGATCGAGATAGATGACAAAAAATATAATGAGCAAATCTAGATCACACCTCCCCATTTAGGGAGGCTTTTGGTCCCCAAAAGCTTTACTGAATGAGGTGAGGAAATTATTCCTCTACCTTATCCCTGGTGTACCACTTTTCTTTGCCTGGAATTTTTCCTTTCAACCCAATCTGCCAAAGGTGATGTTGACCCTATCTTGTAGTTTTGGACCGCTTCTATAAAAAAATTTCCTCTGCCAACTCTGCCTGAGCATCTGGTGCTAAGTCCTCTATGGAAGGTAGGACCTGCTCCTCCTCCTGATCAACCATGGAAGGCTCATAGAGTTTGAGATTATCCACATTCACTATTGACTAAATGTGCATGTATGGGGGTAGATTGAGTCTGTAGATGTTATCTCTCGTCTTTTCCAATACCTCAAAAGGACCATATTGCAAAGCCCTGATCTTCTTAACAAGACCCCATAGCCTTTCCTTATTCATTTTTAACCATACTCTGTCACCCACTCTAAATTTTCTCCCTGTTTTGTGCTAGTCATGCCTAGCCTTGTACTTTTCATGTGACTTCTTTAGTGTCTCTTGTACTTGCAAATGGATCTACCTGTTCTTATCAACATTGTTTTTTGCTTTTAATGCATCTTTTGTGAGGTCCTCCCTCACTCCTCCTTCTTGTTCATATACAACATCTTAGGGGGAAGGTGGAAAATACCCAAAGAAAGTTTTAGAACGTGACTTACCAGTAGAAGTGTGGATTGCTCTGTTATAATAATGTTGTATAAAGATCAATTTTTTATCCTAGGTATTCAGATGCTTATGATTGTAACCCCTCAAAAGATGCTCCAAAGTCCTTTTGACTACCTTTGTCTGCCCATCTGTTTTTGGATGGAATGTTGTAGACATGTTCAACTTAGTGTCCATCTTCTCCCATAATGTAGTCCAAAATAAACTGAGAACTCTGACATCCCTATCTGAGATGATGCTCCTTGGTATCCCAAAGTGCACCCATACAAGTTCAAAGAAAAAGTTTATTGCTTCCTATCCCTTGATGGTCTTTTTACAAGACATGAGAATGAAGATTTTTCTGAACATGTCAACTACCACAAATAAATAGTCATGTCCCTTCTGTGTGGTTGGTAAACCTCTTACAAAATCCATGGAAATTCCTTCCCAAGATCGAGTGGGTACATGTAAGGGATGGTATTGACCTTGCTTCATGTTGTTGGGCTTGCTAATACAACAAATTATACATCCTTTAATATATCGCACTACATCTTCTTGCATTTTGGGCCAATACACATACCTCTATAAGTTGGAAAATGTCTTCCCAACACCAAAATGTCCTGCAACCTTAGAGGTGTGAGCCTCTCTGATAAGTTGCATTCGTTCACGTTTAGGAACACTGAGATACTTGTAGAATAAACCATTTTGGAAATGATAGTCAGCCTTTTCGTCACCTTCTTATATATGAACTTGGCCCTGTAGCTACTAAAACACCTCCTTAAAGTCCTCATCTTATGTGTATGCCTCTTTGTATGCATCATGGGTAAAAGGCTCCATGTGCATCAAAGTTCCCAAAGTTGTAATCTTGGATGTGGGTGGCCATGAAAGCATGTCTACCAATTTATTTGTGATGCCCTTCTTATACTTTATGACCAAATGAAATTGATGTAAAAAATCCATCCACTTGTAATGCCTAGCTTGTTGTAGCTTACTTTGGGCCTACAAATACTGTAGTGGTTGGTGATCTGTGTGGATGATGGTCTCCTTTCCCATTATATAGTGCTTCCACTTTTTGACAGCTTGTACCAAGGCATAGAGCTCCTTGTCATAGGTAGGGTAGTTGAGAAATGATGCAGGAGCATCACTCCATCTCAGCACGCGCTAGCTAATCAACACGCGTGGTGTGCATTCAAGAAAGGAGAGGTGTCGCCCTCTCATTTTTGCCTCGAGAATCCAAGACGAGATCCAGGCATTTATTGAAGACAAGATGGAAGGAGAAAAATCGTGCTTTCGCACAAGCTGGAGATAAGTTCATCATTAATAGGCTGATGACAGAATGGATCTACATCCGATTTGGAGCAGAATTGCCATCATTGTAATTTGGCCTTTCAATAGGAATTAGGGATGGTGATTTGACACCATTAGACATCCTGCAAGGGAAGATCATTTGAGCCCCTCTTGTATAAATATTTGTATTGTAAGAAA
>CBVK0100174898.1:0-20444 GCA_900067695.1 Picea abies
CCACTTCCCATAAGTTTCCTCTCTCCATCACCCCAGTCTAGAAAATGTTTTTTGATGGAGCCTCTTTCCAGGAAGGTGTTGGTGCTGGGGTATTTTTTGTATCACCTGCTCAGGAAACCATATCTCTTTCATACAAACTAGAATTTGAAGCTACCAACAATGTGGTAGAGTATGAAGCTCTTTTTCTGGGATTAAGAGCCATGAGGGAAATGGGAATTCAAGAGGTAGCAGTGTTCGGTGATGCAGAGTTGGTGGTCCAATAGATTAGAAATGCTTATCAGGCTAAGCATCCTCGACTCAGAAACTACAGAAATGAGGTGTGGGACCTAGTTGATAGTTTCTTCTTAGCATTCAAGATTTATTTTGTCCCAAGAGAGAAGAACACAGTGACACATTCCTTGGCTACATCAGCAGGCAATTTCAAAGTACCCTTGCTGCCCAAATTTAGATATGATGTGGAAGTAAAATATAGGCCCTCCATACCTGACAACGTCAAACATTGGAAGGTATTCGAGGATGATCTCAAGATCAAGAAATTCCTAGAGACTGTCAAAGAATTTTTGGAGATGCATATCGACCAAGACTCTGTCTCTGAAGAAGAGCTCAATGGGGGTAATTTAATGAATAAGATTGCAGAGCGTAACATTGTGCAGCTATCCAGGAATCATATTCCAAGGGGACTGGTTCCTTTGGAGAGGCTTTTTGATAGAAATGATGTATCATTAAAAGGGGATACCTCGGAGGATGACACTGGTGTTATTCAGTGCAACATTGGGACTGAGAGTGAGCCCAAGTTTGTCATGTTGTCAAGGAGTCTGACAGAGGAGCAGAGGTATGAATACATTGGACTTTTGAGGGAATTTGCTGATGTTTTTGCCTGGACCTACAAAGACCTCAAAACATATGACACTTCTGTCATCGAGCATAAAATCCCATTAAAGGGGGAGGCAAATCCATTTAGGAAGAAGCTAAGACAGATCAATCCTATGCTATTGCGTATCATGGAGAGGGAAGTGAAGAAGTTTCTTCAAGATCATATCATTGTACCACTAAGATATTCAGAGTGGGTGTCCAACTTGGTGCCAGTAAGGAAAAAGAGTGGAGAGATCTGACTCTGTGTAGACTTCAGAAACCTGAACAGGAGCTCATGAAAGGATAATTACCCCTTAACAAATATGGAACATATACTACATAGGGTAACAGGAGCTTCCAGGATGTCCATGATTGATGGTTTCTCTGGCTACAATCAGATCTCTGTTCTTCTTGAGGACAGGGAAAAGATGACATTTACCACCCCATGGGGCACATTCATGTATGCCAAGATGCTGTTTGGATTAATGAATGCAGGGGAAACGTTTTAGCATGCCATGGACATAGATTTCGTTGGGGAAAAGGATAAATTTGTGGTCATCTATCTGGATGACATCACAGTGTTTTCAAATTCTGATAAAGAACACAGTTGTCACCTCAAGAGGGTTTTCCTGAAGTGCAGGATTTTTGGCATTTCATTAAACCCCAAGAAATCTATGTTCGCCATCCAGGAGGGAAAGTTACTAGGCCACATAGTATCAGCAGAAGGAGTCAGGATTGATCCTAGTAGAGTTGAGGCAATACAAGCCCTATCAATCCCGAGATCTAAGAAGGAAGTCCAATCTTTCCTTGGTAAGATTAATTTTCTGAGGAAGTTTGTGCCCAACTTTGCCGAGGGGGTAAAAATTATAACAGCTATGTTAAGGAAAGGAAATGAAGTGAAGTGGAATTTTGAATCACGAAATTCCTTTGAGAAAATAAGTAGGGCCCTGTCTGAAGCCCCTGTGCTTATCAGTCCCGATTACTCAAAGGATTTCCTTATTTTCTCCTTTGCTTCACCTGACACGGTAGCCGCTTTTTTATTACAGACAAACAAGGATGGGCTAGAGAAGCCTATTGCCTATTTCAGTCGAGCATTGAGGGATGCCAAAGTCAGGTATGATGCTATGGAGAAGCAAACCTATGCACTGGTAAAGGCCCTCAAGGCATTTAGAATCTATGTCCTGCAGTCAAAAATCATAGCTTATGTCCCATCAGCTGCTGTTAAAGACATTCTTATTTAGCCTGACATAGACGGGAGGAGGAGTGAGTGGTTAGCCAAAATTCTGGAGTTTGACCTAGAAATAAAGCCCACCAAATTGATCAAAGGTCAAGGTTTAGCCAAGCTATTGGCTAAAGCCAATTTCCAAGATTTGGGGATAAGTTTCATCAATGAATGCTCAGGAATTCAGTAGGGTCAACTGCCTGACATGGACCCTCAAAAGGATCCCTCGTTGGCTCGATGCCCGTGGTATAAGGATGTCATATACTTTCTACAAGAGTTGTGGCCTTCAGATGACCTGCAAGGAAACAAAGTAAGAGCTCTAAAGCTCAAGGAAGTCATATACTACCTTATCGATCAAATGTTATACTGGAAAGACCCCCTGGGGGTACTTTTAAAATGCATGGATCCACAAGAGGCTGACAGGATTATGTTTGAATTTCACAGTGGCCTATGTGGAGGGCACCATTTCTGGAAGGCCACAACCCACAAAATCATCAAGGTTGGATACTACTGGCCCACCATATTCACTGACGTCTGCAGAAGAGTCCAGGCTTGCACAAAATGTCAAAGATTCGCAGGTAAATAACAACTCAAGTCTCTACTGTTAAATCCTATGGTGGTTTCAGGACCTTTCCAGCAATGGGGCCTAGATTTCATTGGAGAAATTCACCCTGCTTCAGGTGGGCAGCATAGATGGATCTTGACGGCTACTGATTTCTTCACCAAGTGGATTGAAGCTGTTCCCACCAAGAGTGCTTCCCACAAGGTAATCATTGGGTTCCTGGAGGACCTCATCACAAGGTTCAGTTGCCCAAGTAAGATTGTCACTAATAACGCAACCGCTTTCGGGTCTGAGCAATTAGCCAAGTTTTGTGAGCAGTTCGGGATCAAACTGATTCACTCCACCCCATATTATCCACAGGGCAATGGTTTAGCTGAATCTTCCAACAAAAGCCTGGTAAGGATCATCAAAATATTGCTGGAAGACAACAAGAATGCTTGGCATTCAAGATTAAAGTTTTCTCTATGGGTCGATCGAGTGACCTCGAAGAGATCTATCAGTGTCTCTCCTTTCAAATTAGTCTATGGAGCAGAGGCTGTTTTCCCTTCTCAGTTAGCCATTCCCATAGAAAAATTCCTAAAGGATTATTAGGAGGAGCCTGATGAAATGATCAGAAGGATTCATCAGCTAATGGAGGTCCAGCAAGCCAGGGAGCAGGCAATGGATAGAATTCAGGACCATCAGCAAAGGACCAAGTAGGTTTTCGATAAGAAGGCCAAGAAGGATAAGGGTAAGCACAACAAATTTGAATCCCTGTGGATCAGACCCTTCAAAATCTCTGAGGTTTTCTCAAATAACATATATCGGCTGCAGGATTTGGACGGTGAAGAAGTTTTCAACAGCCCAGTAAATGGGCATTTTCTGAAGAAATATTTTGTCTAAGCCTTCGATGGCTCCTTTGTTTGTAAATATTGTCCTTTTGGTTCCTTGTTTATGTTTATTTTTATTTTTATTTGTTGGCTTAATAAATGACTCCATAAACCCAACAACAAGGCACTGGAACTGCAAAATGAGTCCTTATAGCATCACAGGGATGAATCTATCCCCCATGGAGCCTAATGTTAGCAACATTACTTGTCTTCAACATCGAGATATCTAGGTCTGTAGGTTGCACGAGGAGCGCCAAAGCGCAGCGAACAAAAGAAGTCCTTTTCAGACTTAAAATCAAGTGAGCAGGCAGGATTATAGTGTCAACAGTCTGGATCCATCAATATGAGTAGATCAATAGTTGGCAGGAAATATTGAATAAGGAAGTTGCGCTGAAGTTAACACAATAGATCGCACCCATAGTATGCAGGGGAGAATAGATGTCGTCCATTCAAAGGACGCATGGCACGATATCTAATCGAGTCGGCATTTCATCATTCAGAAGTTTGAGGGGTGAGAATTTCATGTTGTTCCACATCTCGAAACCCTAAACCTCGATAGCACCGAAAGCACCGAAAGTGGGGCCCGCGGTCACTTGAGAAAGGAAGAGAGTTATGCAAAGGTGCCAAAGCGTCAGGTTTTTCCACAGAAGGGAATGTCATGTCCTCCAAGACCAGTTCATCCCAACTTTGATCATGTGTCTCACCTATAGTTAATGAAGGAAAAAACAGGTGGTTGAAACCTCCTTTCGATCATTAAAGGTGGGGTATGGAGAATCTGGCAAACGGTCTGCTCGAAGGGGGTCCTGTGTACCAATTTTTCCAAGGAGCCATGATGAAGTCTTCGAATAGACAGGAAAGTCTGCACACGCTAGCTCAGTGTTTAATGGCTCAACTACCTTCCTTACAAGATCCATGTGCAGTTAAGGTGGTGCTCAAAGAAAGATATCAGTACAAGTTTGACTGAAGGGACACCAAGCCTTGGGTGGTTGGAAACGCCTCTGTGAGGTGAATTTTCCTGAGCATATAGACTCGGTCTTTGTATTTTTTAATCCATTGATGGTTGAGAAAGGCTCCCGATGGTAAAAACTTTAACGAAGCACTGGTTATTCTAGTTGTGTGTTAACATCTGAGACTTCTTGCCTTATGAATGTCATCTTCTTTCCATGTCTTTGTTCATATTGTATTAGAACAACTCGGAATTGGAAGATCCAGTCGAGTTGTGACTGTTATAGGATGATGTAGGTTGGATCATTGTAACAGTCACGTTGTTTCTAATCGGTCTCTGTGTTTTTCTTAGTGTTGAATGACTTGGAATTGGAGGATCCAATCAAGTCGCCCCTTCAGCTACCCAAAACTCTGAACCAAGAGGATCTTGTGTTTAGATTTTTTCTTCTACAAGCTGCTAAAAGGTCCACTGCCCAAAGTAGTTTTTCTCACTCCTCTCACCAAGTCTTCCACTTGACCATTTTACAATCAATCTATTGACTGAAGTTAGATCAAGACCTCCTTTGTTCTTTACATACCAGACCCGGTCCCCAAGCTAGAGTAATTCCATCCCGAGTCTCTACCCATTTGATCACCCCTCAAAATAATCATGACAATGAAAACTGATGGGTGTTGGGCTCTGCTCCTGCAAGCAATCCAGGGGTGACTTCCGACGCTAACATCTTGGAGGCACGAGAGAAGAGCATACTAAGCGATTTTTATCCAACTTCTAGTCCCAATGCAAGTTAGATGTGATTACAATTGATTTCTAACTTATATTTTTATTCAAAACAAGCCATCCATGTGGTGAAAATGAAAGCAAAAGAGGAAATAATGATTTAAAACCCCCTAAGTGCCTATGTGTTTTGACTAATCCCTTTATATGAAGAGGGGACTAAGTGTGGTGCAGCTTAAAACATACATGAAATCACTTTTAAGAAGGCTAAGGGCCTTCCCCAAATCACAAAAAAAACTTACAATGTATATTTTTTGCACAGGTGTGCGGGTCTCAGTGGAGACAGATGCGCACTAAGTGCATGTGCGCAAACTAAAACAAGCTTATGGGAACAGGTGTGTGGAAAATAACTGTGACTTAGGTGCATGTGTGCATGATGCATTTCTGTGGGCCAAAAAACCCACCATGAATGGAATTCTCCCAATTCAACTTGGAATTGGATGTTTAGCAGGTCATCTTGGGCTGGTTAATGCAGCTGCAAGTTAAATAAACCAAAAGAAGAGCTAGAAAAACCCAAATGGGGTAGGAAATTGATACCTTTCCCCAGTGGAGTCGCCAATCTGTTGCACCCTCTTTCGTCACCTTAGTGAGCATAATAGAGGTGCTTGCAAGATTAGTTGGGTTTTCTAAGAAAGACAGCTGTAAGGAAAAGGGTTAGAAAAAGAAATATAAAATAACAACTAAACTAATGAAGATAGGGACATAAGGACAAAAGAAATAATAAGACCCATGTCACCAATGGTAAGGTTGATATTAGTGAAAGAAAACACCAAGCAGAAAGAGGACTATGAGTCCCTTCTTCCTCTAAGGGAGGGCTCTTGGACCCCCACAAATAAGCTCTTCTTACAACTTTGAAAATGAAAATGGTGAAAGAATTCTTTGCTAATCCACTCAAGGGGTGAGATGGATTGCTCAATGTAATGATGATAGTATACTCTTGATGAGAATAGAGGATTCCTCAAGAGAATAGTGACAACATAAATTTTCTATTGAATTCCTTGAAAAATGAAGAGCACCCATGGCCTTTTTATAACACCTCTTTGAGGTATTGTGCAACCAGCTTGTAGTGTGTAAAGAGGCTAATTAGGGCATTTTTAGGTCTTTGACTCGCCACCCAGTCGAATCTAGTCCAAATTTGAGTGTCAAATAAACTTGGAAGCTAAACCAGAAGTGGGTGGGAGGCCGACCACTCTCATAAATGTGTCGTTTCTCAGGTGCGCGGATTTTTGCGACAACATTAGCACATCAGGCACATGTGCGCATTTCCTACGTTTTTGTTTTGAACATGTGCGTGCAAGCCCTATGTAGTCATAGCACACTTTAATTTTGTCACTCGTTGTATAGTTTTTGACCTTTTGGAAATGATTTTGTGATAATTTTGGTCCATGGGTGACCTCATAACTGTTTGACGATGCTGAATTCTTGTAACCATTTGCGGACAAAATTTCAGTGATAACAATAAGTCTCTTTTATATTCCATGCTAAGGCTCGGTTTGTGGTCTTTCCAGGACAAAAATCATGTGGGTTAGGGCCTTACAAACCGATGGATCAAGGTCGGATCCATTGTGATATGTTGGTTCAGCCATAAATATCCTCCATGGTAACAAGATAAAAACAACTTAATACATGCGTTCACTTCTTGATGTTGTCTAAAGTGCATGATCTTCATAACATTAAGGAGGGTAGACTGTGTGAGGTTATGGGTCCAAGGCTGGGGGATAATCTTGAATTCTTTCCTTTCATCTTGGTTAGATACTTATGTGGGCCGAGCATACTATAAGCTTTATGGTCTCCAAGGTTGAAGTCACTAAACTTCAGCCTTGCTATCTTATCCTGGTCTGTGCGAACTACACGTATCCCTTTTGGGAGGTACACAGTGACCAAGGCATAGTCAAAATGTCTAGGCATGCTATCTATGTTCACTGCACCGCTCAAGGAAGGTATATATGAAGGTAAGATGCTTGGAATCAACTTATCATTCGCGAGATCGTCTCTATGATTCGTTCTTGTCTCTGACGTGATTCTAGAAGTTCCTGCTCTGCGAGAAGTTGATGGAGAAGCTTGGAGTTCTCCTGTCAATGATGCTTGCACCCTTGCAAACATCCTTCTTTCCGACATGACTTTCTTGGTCCTGAGATCAACGAGTACTTGCTTCACATATTATTCAAGTGCGCTAAGCTCCTCGAACATACATTCTCGGGGTTAATAATATCAAGTTCACTAAGTAATGTAGACACAAAAATAATATGGAAAGTAAGGACGTAATGATCACTGGACAATCTTAACCAAGGTTGCTAGCTCAAATTCTCGATTTGGAAAAAGTGTTCTTCGTGCATGGCGTGATGGGATAAATAGGAAACTCAAAAATAGATTGCTTGCAATGGGTATGAGGCTTCATTAACTCTTGTTCTGTTCATTATGGCATAGTCCATCAATCAAGTGGTGAGACATAAATGTTTTTCCAGCTGTTTGGAGCATCATTCGAATGGATATATCATCCCCAACGACTATATTGCTTTGCGACGGCAAAGTGACCTATGTTGCTATTCTTGTATCTCGATGAAGCTCAAATTCTGCAAATTTTCCTTCTGTGAGGCTCCCTCTGGAACCTTCTGTAATTTTTAAATCTTAGCCCTCTTCCTACTTAGCTTCCTAGCCTTCTTTCCAATGAGTTTCATCTTAGTATTCTTCTTTCCATTTTGATTCTTATCTTCTTTAGATATAGTTACTACGCACTGTTGAGAATATTTTGGTGTTAACATCTCTTCTACCTCTAGATTAAGTACTTTAGTCTTCTACGGGTATTCTAGTGGTCTTGTAGCTTCGACATTAGAGTCTCTAGGGTCAAATAGCTTAGATCTATTTTCATGTTCTTTAATCAATTGAGCGATCCTTTTGGTCATGAAATCTTTTAACTCTTGTTTTTTCTGTTCTGAGGCTTCTTCTTCTTCTTTTCGTCTGGCTTGATCTCTTGAGCAGGCCATGTTGTATGATTTCCATGACATAAAACATATTCTGGAACCCTACCTTAATGACTTACCTTCTCATTCATCTGATCGACAAGATCACATTCGTCACCTATGGGCCATTTTTCTTCAATGTTGGTTTTACCACATCCGTTTGAATACTAAAAAATGCATCTTCCCTGTCGAATCAAGTCGACTCCTCAAATTCATTGTCTATAAATATTGGATTAGGGTGGATCCCTTAAAATTTAAAGGTATTCTTGCTCTACCCCCTCCCAAAAATCTGACCCAACAACAAAGTTTGCAATGGAAGTAAAATATTCTTCGTCGTTTCATTTGTAATTATGTTGAAATCAATAAAGCATTTATGATATTGTTGCAGAAACACACTCCTTTCATATGGGTTGACATTCCTCAATGCTCATTTGACTCCCTTAAGAACGCCTTAACAAACACGTCTCTTTTGCACCCACCAGATTATGTGAAAGACTATATCCTTTACTTGGCTACCTCTACTACCACTATTTATATGGTGTTAGTTCAGGAGAATAATAACGGTGATAGACATGTGATCTACTATCCGAGTAAGAGTCTATCAAGTCCCGAGCTTCGATATTCGCATGTTGAAAAGTTAGCTAGACTGTAGTGCCTGCTGGACCCCTTGGAGTTCAATATCAATACGATTATACATCTGCTCCTGCTTCACCTCCTCTATCTCTACTATCTCCAGCGCATCATCATTCAGGGATGCAACAAAAAAATTGAAGTCATTTGGGATCAGTGTGGTCTAAATCTTAGTCACGGGAGATTTGGACTTCTTTCGAGAAGATGGTTTCTAAGGTGAACCCTTCCTCTTCTTCAAAATCTCTGCTTCATCTCTATGCTTCTGTTCGACTTCTTATAACCCTTCACCATCACCCTCTTCCTATGGAATTATGGAAGCATTCTTCACCGAGGCACTACTTAAGTCTTGTACTTTGCTAATATTCTATCACATGCTAGGTCTGGGTATATCCTTCTCAGTTTCTAGACTGTCTACATCAGATATGTCTGCAGGGTCAGTTGGAACAAGGAGATCCGCCAACCATTCCTTTATTATCTCCTCCAGATCTTCTTCTGTTAATGTATAAGAGGACCATAACTATTTCTTGTGCTCATCAGCGTGCGCTGTGATGTAGAGAAAGTGTCTTTCTGTGCTGAACTTCATGAGGGACCGAAACCTGTAGAGGGTGTTCAGAGTGATGCACGATGTAGACTAGATACATACTTTCAATTGATTATAATATGAATGAAACACGACATTTGACTTCCATTGTTTATTCATATCATTCAAGTACCACAGGGTATTGAACTTCACTGCCAACTATTCATTTGGCTTGATGTCCACAAAGGTCACACCTTTCGGCATCTCCCATGCAATGAAAGAAACCAGGATCAAGAGCCAACTGAAATGGAACTCATATCCTTGGTCCTGGGCTTATCTATAGTGGAGCTCCAGTAGGTTTACCAAGTACTATGCCCAATTCATCTATAGGCCCTCCGTGCACTTTCCTGCGAGGTCTGCTATGAATCTAGTGACTTGGGTTGGTTAGTTCTTGCGAACTAACTTTCCTGTGATCAACTGACAGGAGAGGCGTACTGCACGGTTCTCAATAGAGGCTACCTTGTAGCTGCATGTGCCCTTCTGTACAAAGTCTCTTTTATCTTCTGTGCTAAGGCTTGCTCTATGGTCTTTCCAGGGTAAAAATCATGTGGGTCAGGGCCTTGCATGCTGAGCCCGGTGATCCGATGGATCAAGGTTAGATCCATTATGATATGTCAATTCAGCCATAAATATCCTCCATGGTAACAAGATAACAACAACTTAACACATGTGTTCACTTCTTGATGTCACTTGAAGTGTGGGATCTTCATAACATTAAGCAGGGTAAACTGCGTGAGGTTATGGGTCCAAGGCTAGGGGATAGTATTTGAATTCTTACCTTTTGTCTTGGTTGGATACTTATGCAGGCCGAGCATGCTATAATCTTTATGGTCTCCAAGGTTGAAGTCACTAAACTTGAGACCTGTTTTCTTATCCTAGTCTATGCAAACTGCACATATCCCTTTCGGGAGGTACGTAGTGACCAAGGCATAGTCAAAATCTCTAAGCAAACTATCTCTATTCACTTTGCCACTCAGAGGAGGTATATACACATGTAAGTTTATTAGAATCAACTTAGCATTCACGATATCATCTCTATGCTTCGTTCTTGTCTCTGTCGTGATTCTGGAAGTTCCTGCTCCACAAGAAGTCGAAGGAGAAGCTCAGACTCGTCCTGTCAATGATGCTTGCATACTTGCAGACATCCTTCTTTCCGACATGAATTTCTCAGTCCTGAGATCAACGAGTACTTCCTTTGTAGATTCTTCAAGTGTGCTAAGATCCTTGGACATACGTGCTCGGGGTTAATAATATCGAGTTCATGAAGTAATGTATACATGAAAATAAGATGGAAAGTAAGGACATAATGATCACTGGACAATCTTAACCAAGGTTCTGAGATCAAATTCTCGATTTAGAAAAAGTGTTCTTCGTGCATGGCATGACGGGATATATAGGAAACTCAACAATGGATTGCTTGCAATGGGTATGTGGTTTCATTAAATCTTGTTCTGTCCATTATGGCGTGGTCCATCGATCAGGTGGTGATCCATAAATGTTTTTGCAACTATTTGGAGCATCATTTGAATGGATATATCGTCCCCAACAACTATATTGCTTCACCACGGCGAAGTGACCTATCTCATTGTTCTGATATCTCGGTGAAGATCAAATTCTGCAAATTTTCCTTCTGTGAGGCTCCCTCTGGAACCTTCTGTAATTTTTCAATGTTACCCCTCTTCCTACCTAGCTTGCTAGCCTTCTTTCTAGTGAGCTTCATCTTAGTATTCTTCTTTCCATTCTGATTCTTATATTCTTTAGACATAGTTACTAAGCGTTGTTGAGAATCTTTCCAGGTTAACATCTCTTCTACCTCTGGAGTAAGTACTTTAGTTTCCTGCGGGTATTCTAGTGGTCTTGTATCTTCGACATTGGAGTCTCTAGGTTCAAATAGCTTTGATCCGTTTTCCTGTTCTTTAATCAATTGAGCTATCCTTTTGGTCACCAAATCTTTTAACTCTTGTTTTTCTTGTTCCAAGGCTTCTTCTTCTTCTTTCTGTCTGGCTTGATCTCTTTCAATCCAAGGTTTCTCTAGTAACATGGTAAACGAGGCTCTGCTTTCAATACATTTGATAACCTCAAAATCTTCCTTTGTCGAAGTTCCATTGACAGTCATAGATATCTCAGCAAGCCTCTCACATAAACTTACCAGATTCCCTCTGAATAGTCCTATTCCTCCTAATGAAGGGATCGTACCCTATATCTTCTCAGGTTCTTTCTGGCATAATATTCACTTGTGTATCTTCATCAATAACATAGTCAATGTCGAAGTCCCCTATTCTTGCTTCAATGCATTCTTTTTCTTTGAAAATATATGATAATATGAAATGTCGGTGGTCATTCAAGGTCTCCTTCATTTGTATCAATACTTTCTCTGATTCTTGTTGGGGTTATTCCTTTCCTAGATATTCCCTAGGGTTTTCTTGGTTCAGATTCATTCCTTCAAGCTTAGCGATCATTCTAGGTAAATCCAACACTTCATGGTCCATATCCTTACAACAAAGACAACTAGGTCTTCTTCCGGGGAATTCCTTAGCAATATGTCCTATTATTCTACAACTATAACAGAGGGTCAATCCTCTCTTTCTTTTGAATGATCCCCAACTCCCTTTATACTATGCACTAGGATCATAGGAGTTAACCTGCAACAAATTCTTTCTAGGATCCTACATCCATTTGTTAGTCCAAACATTCTTTCTATGCACAGGTATAACATATCTTTCATTATTCTTATCATATCTACTTATATTAAATCTTTGTTTGTCTATTAGTGCCCTAGTTTTCAATCTAGGACAAAATCTATCAAACATACCTAAATTCATATTCTAGAAACAAAAATTTTCGCTTATCTTACTTTTACAGAGCACAAAGATTTTCATATCTTGCTTCTTTAACTTTCTTACCTCTATCAGAGCACAGAGCTTACATGTCTTACCTCTTTTCTTCATATCAAGATTCTTTTCTTTAGATCTGACCTTCTTCTTGGCACAAAGCTTCCAGATCTCTCTTCTTTCTTTCAGATCCAACCTTATTTCTTCATATAAGACTTCTTTTCTTAGCACAGAGCTTATAAACCGAGTAAGGTACTACGTGCTAGGGCACATATCTATGCACAAAGATTTCTTTTGCACAAGCCTCTTCTTTCTTAGTTCCCAGCAATCAGAGTTTCAGGTCTTGACAATGGAACCATTTGTTTGCACAGGGGTAAACCCAGGGTTCAACGCTCAAGAGCACACCAACAAAGTCCTAACTACCAACCCTTTCGACAACACCTACGAAGCAGATGAAGTCTCACCCGAGGTAGAGGTAGGGGTTGTTGTAGGACTCAAGTGTCTACAACCTTAGCTGGGACATAGATCTATGATTATATCTCTTACAGAGTACTTATCATAGATCATTCATCAATATTCAACCCTTATTATACTTCGTAGATAGCATAGAGCATCGCAACATTCACTTAGATCTAAGGTATTTCAACACTTAGCAACAATAAAACAAATTAGATCTAGTAGATCAACACTAAGCATCTTCATACATGTTAAATCTAACATTCACACACCTCTAAGAAGCACAAAGCATAAGCATATCTATTTAAATATATCAAAGCACTTAGCAAAAGAATGGATAAACACATCAAGTCGAAGCACAAAGCATAACACACAGATTTACGTGGTTCACCCCCACCCTGGGGCTACATCCACCAACTCTTCTTATTTATTAGTGTCTTCAATTGGTTACAACACAGAGCCACCAAATATGTTCTTCGCATAGGAAAAAATATCTGTGTAGCTCACTAGATCCTTCTTCCTTGCGCTACAACACAAATCCTTCCACAACTCCTTACAACGACTTTCACTTAGCTCTGCAAGCCTCTTACAGTCATGCACATAGCACTTACAAAATCTATTAGCACTTAGCTTACATCACATAGATATCTATATCTTTCGATAGATGCCTATATATATTTATACATTACAAAAGTGGGCCTAAGCATGGGTAAACCCATGGACTGACATCCCTTTCCCATTAAATATTCCCCAAAACCCAAAAGTGGGTCGAGATTCCGCAATCTCCGCTTTATCTGGTGTTCCATCTTTGACACGTAGTCGAAGTCCCAAAAATGGTCAAACATGACCAAGTATCTCCCAAAACATGGTCAAGGGCCAACACTATTCTACCAGTTGATCAACATAAAACATCCTTCATCTTCCCTTAGGGGATGTTCTCTTATCAAAAACTACCTTTTGGTCTTAAGAACACTTGAGTTACCTTCCAGTGGGCCATTTTATATTCTTTCCATGACATAAAACATATTCTGGAACCCTACCTCAATGACTTACCCGCTCATTCGTCTCATCGATGAGATCACATTCGTCACCTACAGGCCATTTTTCCTCGATGTTGGTTTTACCACATCCATTTGAATCCTCAAAAATGCATCTTCCCTGTCGAATCAAGACAACTCCTTAAATTCATTGTCTATAAAGATTGGATTAGGGTGGATCCCTTAAAATTTAAAGCTATTCTTGCTCTACCCCCTCCCAAAAATCTGACCCAAATACAAAGTTTTCAATGGAAGGAAATTTTTATTCACCGTTTCATTTGTAATTACGTTGAAATCAATAAAGGATTTATGATATTGTTGTAGAAAGACACTCCTTTCATATGGGATGACATTGCTCAACGCTCATTTGACTCCCTTAAGAACACCTTAACAAACACGTCTCTTTTTCACCCACCAGATTATGTGAAAGACTATATCCTTTACTTGGCTACCTCTACTACCAATATTTATATGGTGTTAGTTCAAGAGGATAATAAAAATGATAGAAATATGATCTACTATCCGAGTAAGAGTCTATCCGGTCCCGAGCTCCGATATTAATATGTTGAAAAGTTGGCTCTAGCTACAGTTATTTTCATTCAAATATTTTTCCATTACATCTTATTACACACTACCACGGTCATCGCAGACTCGAACCCCATGTACCATATCTTAACTTATCAAGTCATTGGGGGAAAATATTCCAAATGGATTTTTATTCTCCAAGAACTCGATATCGAGTTTACCAAATCAAAAGCCAAAAAATCATTGGTCTTTGTGGAATTGATATGTGATCTTCTCTATACTAATGAAGATATTGAGCCCAGTGATTATCTTCTGTATGAATCCCTATTCCTCATTAGTATGTCTGACCCTTTGTATGGAGATATTCTTCTCTATTTCCAAACCCAACATTTTCAGCCAGACATCTCACATGATGAACGTCATCATATCTAACATCATTCTAAATGCTACCTCATCATCGATGACACTTTGTACCTTCGTAGCATTTATATTGTCCTACGACATTGTTTAACCCACTATGAGGCCGATTGAGATTTAAATGATTGTCACCTTAGATTTTTTGGCAGTCATCTTTTTGGGATGGCTACAGGCCAAAAAATAAGATGTGTCGGTTATTTTTGGCCTTCTATATTCAAAGATTGTATCGAGGCCATCAAAAAATTCCCACCCTGTCAAATATTTCAGAAAAAACCATGTACCCACCCTGCTTCACTGCATTCCATTATTGTCTTCGACCCCCATGCAAAACATGGCATCGATTTTATGAAATGTAATGCCACCTCAGCCGAGGGGCATGGTTATATCATCATTGTCGTTGATTACTTCACTAAATGGGATGAGGCTATGCCTACATTTCTTAACGATGGTTATAATGAAACATCCTTTGTTTTTAACCACATCATAACTCGATTCGGTGTCCCGCAATCTATTGTAATCAATCATGGCTCACACTTCCAGAACCATATGATGAGTGAGTTGCATGTCAAGTTGGGTTTTCACCATGGAAATGAATCCCCCTACTATCCTCAGGAAAAAATACAATTTGAAGCCATAAAAAAATTCCCAAATGCCATGCTCCAATGCATGGTGGGAACAAACAAAATCTCTTGTCACTTGCAAATTTTCTCCACACTCTAGGCCTATCTCACTTCAGTGAAAAATGAAATTGGATTCACAACATTTCAGTTTGTATACGGTATAGAAGCTGTGTTACCAATCAAATGTGATATCCCTTCATTGAAACTTACCATAGAAATCCTACCTCACACTTCCACTGAAGAGGAACATTTCCTATATTTAACCAATTTGGATGAAACTCGTCGTGATTCTTCTCTCATTAATGAGACGTATAAAAAAGAATGAAAAATCAATTTGAAAAATCTGTTCAACCTCGTGCTTTTGCATAAGGAGATTTGTTCCTAGTTTATGATCAAGCTCACGATAAGCTGGGGAAAGGAAAGTTATAATCCTTGTGGCACAGGCCTTATATCATAAAATATGTCCTATACAGAGGCACCTATGAGTTAGTCGACTATGATGGAATATCTCTTGTTGAGCCCCGAAATGGGCTTTACCTCTAAAAGTACTATGCATAGAATATCTGGCATGTGTGGTTTTTACATTGTTGTACTATATACTTTTGACTTGGTATGTCTTTTCTTTTGTGTGCATGAGTTTTATCTCAATTTATTATCCTTTGTTTTGTGATTGCATGTGTAGATGACATCTCCATTTCCCATATTTTTTAGGTTTGTGGATGGCACTAGTCGACACACCCAAAACATTGCTTCTGCAACTTGGTTCATATACCACTCTGGCGAGTTGGTGAGTTCAGGAGGAATTTTCCTTGGATCTGCAACCAACAGCATGGAAGAATAACATGTCATGATGAGACTCTTAACCAAAGACTCCTCCCTAGGTATAACTCGTTTGATTATTAACCTAGATTCTCAACTCATGGTATGCCATCTTAATCGGGAGTACGTCATTCACAACTCATTCTTACTATGTCTCCACCTAAGGGTTCTCTGTCTTGAAAGATCATTTGAATTTCTCCCATACAGGTACATATTGAGAGAACTTAATACAATTCTAGATTCGTTAGCTAATTACATGTTGGATCAGTATCTTGCGCATAGATAAAACATTTTTCGAAATACATGAATCATATGTACACAAAAAAATCACATAAGATAAAATGAAACATCAATAGTAATTACAAAAATTCTCTGTGAGATCACTAAGCATCTTCATACATGTTAGATCTAACATTCACACACCTCTAAGAAGAACAAAGCATAAGCAGATTTATTTAAATATATCAAAGAACTTAGCAAAAGAATGGATAAACACATCAAGTCGAAGCACAAAGAATAACACACAGATTTACATGGTTCACCCCCACATTGGGGCTACATCCACCAACTCTTCTTATTTATTAGCATCTTCAATTGGTTACAACACAGAGCCACCAAATATGTTCTTCGCATAGGACAAAAGATCTATGTAGCTCACTAGATCCTTCTTCCTTGCGCTACAACACAAATCCTTCCACAAGTCCTTACAATGACTTGCACTTAGCTCTGCAAGCCTCTTACAGTCATGAACATAACACTTACAAAATCTATTAGCACTTAGCTTACATCACATAGATCTCTATATCTTTCGATAGATGCCTATATATATTTATACATTACAAAAGTGGGCCTAAGCATGGGTAAACCCATGGGCCGACATCCCTTTCCCATTACATATTCCCAAAAACCCAAAAGTGGGATAAGATTCTGCAATCTCTGCTTCGTCTGGTGCTCCATCTTCGACACATAGTCGAAGTCCCAAAAATGGTCGAACATGACCAAGTATCTCCAAAAACTTGGTCAAGGGTCAACAATATTCTACCGGTTGATCAACATAAAACATCCTTCATCTTCCCTTAGGGGACATTCTCTTATCATAAACTACCTTTTGGTATTAAGAATTCTTGAGTTACCTTCCAATGGGCCATTTTGTATGCTTTCCATGACATAAAACATATTCTAGAACCCTACCTCAATGACTTACATGCTCATTCGTCTCATCGATGAGATCACATTTGTCACCGACGGGCCATTTTTCCTCGATGTTGGTTTTACCACATCCATTTGAATCCTCAAAAATGCATCTTCCCTATCAAATCAAGCCGATTCCTCAAATTCATTGTCTATAAAGATTGGATTAGGGTGGATCCCTTAAAATTTAAAGCTATTCTTGCTCTACCCCCTCCCAAAAATATGACCCAACTACAAAGTTTTCAATGGAAGGAAAATTTTCTTCGTTGTTTCATTTGTAATTACGTTGAAATCAATAAAGGATTTATGATATTTTTTCAGAAAGACACTCCTTTCATATGGGATGACATTGCTCAACGCTCATTTGACTCCCTTAAGAACACCTTAACAAACACGTCTCTTTTGCACCCACCAGATTATGCGAAAGACTATATCCTTTACTTGGCTACCTCTACTACCAATATTTATATGGTGTTAGTTCAAGAGGATAATAACAATGATAGAAATTTGATCTACTATCCAAGTAAGAGTCTATCAGGTCCTGAGCTCCGATATTAACATGTTGAAAAGTTGGCTCTAGCTACAGTTATTTTCATTCAGATATTTTTCCATTACATCTTATTACACACTACCATGGTCATCATAGACTCGAACCCCATGTACCATATCTTAACTCGTCAAGTCATTGGGGGAAAATATTCCAAATGGATTGTTATTCTCCAAGAACTCGATATCGAGTTTACCAAATTGAAAGCCAAAAAATCATTGGTCTTCATGCCCATAACAACGTCATAAAGACTACAAAATCAAATGAGGACCCTAATCATCCTCATGTATCACGTTGTGCTATGTATATAACTCTACGCCTCATGCCACCTGATGATGCAAATGGTTGAGACTCTCGGGAACCCCAAACATATGTTGCTGCAAGTGGAGAGGCACATATCACTTCCTAAGGGGTGGGAAACCCATATTCAAACCTCAGAGGTTACTCTCTACCTATCGAAGTCCTTCTGCCGCAATGTCATGATCAACTCCGACTTGTGCATCTCCACGATGCCCTAATGCCAGCATCTCCAATGGATGTGATGACAAGTGAGAACTAGTACTACTTGCCAATTTGGTGATGGTGAATATAATCGATCAAAGTGCCAAGTCTCTTACATCTTTTATCACGATTCAACTACCTACCAACCGTGATCCTGGTATGAAATGCTCGACAACATATGCCTCGGTTGGTTGAGGAATTGTCCGATGTCTGGAAAAGAGAATGGGTTCTCCTCTCCTCGAGAGCCCTGTGATAAAATATACATCATGTAACTCGTGTGACTTGATGCGAAATGATTTCTCAACATCATCCCATAGGTCAATCAAATGCTCAAGAAGTAGTACTTCCTTTCTCATATTTTGGAGTTTGAAGTATTTGAGTAACACACATTTTTGCTAATATGCCCTTCCTTGAGGATCTTGGAGAGAAGAAATATCATTAAACTCATGTTCATGCTCTTTTCACTCTATCATGTCTAAGAAATATATGAAACCTACAAATGAAACATTTAAACATCATTAGTAAACATTTTATGGAAGAAAATTGTCTCTATTTAGCCCAAAAATCAAAAGAATTTTGTGTTTTGTGCCTAACGCTCCTTCAAAAACACCTATATAATGCTAGTTCTCCCTAAACATGTGAACAAGTGTGCTAAAATATCTAACTATGGTTCCTTCAATGCTTTGAGGGAGTGACGATCTAGTTCAACACTCTAGGGCTTCCTAAGGAGCCTAGAATGCTCAAAACAAAAGTTAAAATACTGTAAAAAACCATGAAAAATGATGAGGAAGGAAAGATGATAAACCTGGTCAGGATGAATTTGGAAATAATCACTGATAACTCCCACAGTCATCACTCGAAAAACACTTCCAAAGGGTGGAAAATCCAAAATATAGAGGAGATTGGTAAAAACCCAAATGGTAAATGAAATTTTGACCTATTTTCACTATTTGATAGGTTCATTTTTTATATTTCTAATTAATATAAAGTCATTTTTGGCTTTTAATATTTTTTTGAGAAGTTACTAATGCTTTGGGCCCAAAACAATTTGTTTTTATAGGATTTTGAGCAACATCTTTCGGTAACCTTGTAACACTGATGAGCATAATATTTTTTCTTACCCATGCTCGCAAAAACATGAGAATGTAACTGAGTAGACTTTTATCACTTTTCTGGACTCGTAAATGTTAAACGAAAAAGGAAACCCATGGAATCATCTCTAAGCTCTTTTCATACTCTCTAAATATGAAAATATCGCCGAGTGATATTTCTTTCTTTAATGCTCATTAAAAGGTCTAGAAAGGGCATCTTCTGAGTAACAAATTATCTCTTTTTTAGACCTTGAAAACTAAAATTACAAAAAATGAAAACCCTGGAGTCACCTTTAAGTTCTTTTAAGTCTCTCTAAACATGAAAAAACACTGAGTTTTCCTTCTCTGGACTCGCTAAAATTACACATTGAAGGGCCCATTTGGGACCAAACCCTTTCTTCTTCCAATTTGTTAAACAAAGGAAGAGGGAATTATCGAAGGTGAGTTATATCGAGCATGTGTTATCCTCCTTGAGCTTGTTAAAACAAAAAGAGGCACTCATCTATCTGGATGGGGGGGAAATTGAAGGAAGTAGGTCAATTTTTTTGAGAATTTTTACAAACAACTCTTGCAGTCACCCTTGAACATGACACTTGTTTTAACCTTCATCCTGAACACTTGGATAATTTGATAAACCTTTGCAATGAACCAATCCTATGAGTATTTCCACTCCTTTGAGTCATTCGAGGAATGTCACAACACCCACTGCATTATGTTTTGGTCCACTCTATGTTTATGCTGCCAAGTCTCATGTCGTGCACCATTTTTCAAGGGAAGTATTCTCCTCGAGAGTCAACCATCAGAAAAGTACCGATTTCCTTTCACATGTCAGTCTATGATTCATTTTCTATATCTCATCACTTTTCTGTGTTAGTTTCTTTTCTATGATGGGTGATACATCAAGACCCTCCTTCTACGAGTCTTTTCCTATTGAATTCAATACATCATCTAGGAATCAGACTTAGAAACCAATTAGTACCTTGGGACCTACATGCCTCATTGGCAGGCCTCCTT
>CBVK0100174899.1:0-26371 GCA_900067695.1 Picea abies
CGGTTTGAAACACATGATAAAATTTGTTTGATGGTTGTTTTCAACTTCTACCAGGTTCTCTGACTCCATACCCTTGCTTCAAAAAATCTACAAAGTATTTTAGTCATCATCTTTCATCTTATGACTTCACACTTTGGGGGGAAATATGTTACATGCAAAAATTCCTCACTTCGATAATGTCACATTCTAATTGTCGCTAGTGTCAAAAGTGTCACACTTTTTTTACAAGTGTCATAAATGTCAAATTTTTGTTCTGCATAAGTCGCATTGCAAACGACACCATGGAAACACTTGATACATATTTTAGAACATGTTGGAAGGATAAGCCACAGATAAAAAAAAAGTGTTTTTCTATGAGAATTGGTCATCTTGACAAATTTTGGAATATCAATACTCCCCTACTCATAATTAGAGAGCACTAGCACTCTCTCTCCATCTATAAGGAAGCCTTGCAGTGCTCTGTGATCCATTTTGAAGGAGCGTCGATTGGTTGAGAAAATAATGGGAAGAAATCCCCCTTTTCTCTAAGGACGATTGGTTGAGAAAATAATGGGAAGAAATCCCCCTTTTCTCTAAGGACAAATGGAGATGATTCATGTTGGGTTAGCTCAGATCTAAGATTTAGGCTGCATCTAAGGGAGATGACACAACTAATGGAGTTATATCATCAACCTATGATACCAAATATAACCAAGGTCGTTGAGCCTCTCAAAGCATATAAAGGAAGAAATTATCATGGTGAACAAGGGGGAAAATAATCAGAAAAAGAATTGTCATTCTAATCTTGGATCTTTCAAGCAAGGGGTTGGATGAGGAGGATTTGAAGAAGCTGTTGCAACACCATCCATGATTGTAAGTGTCTCTTTCAATTTCTCATCAATATACTTATCCTATTCCCTTCTAGTTTGTGTATCTTACATATGCTTGTCTATTTTAGATGAATTTGTTTAATTGAATATGATAGAGTAGGAGTTTCCTTGTGTCTCTTTTCTTTCCGCAGTTTTGAAAGTATCAACCTATATGAAATATTTTGGACATCAATCTCACATTGGAGCAGCAACGAAAAACATCAGAAATAGGTATGATCACCTTTCTCTCCTTCTTTCTTTTTGGCTAGTTAGACAAATATCAAAGGGATGTTAGTGTCCATTTGTATCTTTCTTTCTTGGTATTAGGGGTCTAGAATCCAATGGGATATTCACTTTTCTACATGGAAATTTTTCTATAACACTTAGCATGAAAGGATTGGTTGATGGTATACCAGACATCCATTTCTACAAAGTAATTTTTTAGGGATGTGTTCTTGGAAAAAACCCTCAAGAGAAATTCGACAAAGGAAAGATAGAGAGGGCCTCCTCTCCTTTAGATATGATCAAAAATGAACTCATGGGACCTTTTCTGCATCCATCGACCAAAAAATCAAGGTATGTTCTCATTTTTGTTGATGATTTCTCAAGCTTCATGTGGATTTTATTTCTCAAGAAAAAATCAGAGGTCTTTCAACACCTCATGGAATTCAAAGCCTTGGTTGAGACATAGTCAGGAAAGAAAATCAAAATCGTATGAACTGATAATGAGGGAGAGTATTTCAAGAATGGTATCCATAATATTTTTCATGAGGAAGGGATTCAGTTGCAACACATGGTTCCCTATACTTTGCAACAAAATGGAGTTGCTAAGCCGAAAAATAAATCTCTAAAAGAGATGGCCTCTTGCATGCTACATGCAAAGTCATTTCCATGGAGATTATGGGTAGAAGTACTTAATCGTGAAACCTACATTCAAAAAATATCTCCCCATACATCTGTCAAGGATAAGACCCCATACAAGGCTTGGAGCTGCCTCAAACCAGAAGTGATCCACTTTCATATTTTTAGCTCACGTGCATGGGCCCAAATTCCCTCTTAAAAGAGGAAGGCACTTGATCCCACGTGCATGGGCCCAAATTCCCTCTTAAAAGAGGAAGGCACTTGATCCATAGAGCGCATAATGTATTTTTGTTGAATACCCTGACAGTGTGAAGGGATATAGAATCATTTATATTTCCTCGGACCAAATATTTATTGGGTGTAGTGTCAAATTCGAGGAAAGTGTCTCGCATGTGCCTCAACTGTCGCATGAAAACACCTTTTTTCTTCCACCTGTCAGAGTTTATGAGCATGAACATGATGAATTTTATTCAGATCAGAGTTATGATTCAAAGGATTCAGATGATCCGGATACAAATTCAATAAAATTAGATGTATATTCAATGCATCCAGATGCAGATGCAGAGCCAAAGAACAGGCCCAAGTGGGCCTAGATTACACTTCAAGATGCAGGAGATCTTGTTGGTCATCCAACTGATACTAGGAGGAATCGATCTGACTTTGAGGAGACTCCTCTTGATCTCACTTCCACTAAACCATTTCCACCCAGGCCTCTTTTCTTAGTTTAGTCTTCATATCCACAATATTATGGAAAGGTTGCTGGAAGTCCCTTTTGGGAATCCACCATGCAGGAGGAGTACAACTCCCTCCTTGGGAATCCACCATGCAGGAGGAGTACAACTCCCTCCTAGAGAACTAGAATTGGGATCTGGTTCCCCTTCTTTTTGGAAGGAAACTTGTCAGGTGCATATGGGTCTACAGGAATAAGAGCACAATGGATGGGAAGATTAGTAGATACAAAGATAGGCTTCTTTCCAAAGGCTTTCAGTAGGTGCATGGAAATGACTATGATGATACCTTCACTCTAGTAGCGAAGATGGATTCTATATGATTGGAACTTTCCATTGTGGCATCCAAGGGATGGGAAGTCCATCAGATGGACATGCGGAATGCATTTCTTCATGGTGAACTCTCTGAGGAGATCTATATGGAGAAACCCCATGGATTTATATAGGATTCAACTTTGGCCCATTGACTGAATAAATCTCTTTATGGCCTCAAGTAGGCTCTGAGGACATGGTATACGAAGATGGACTCCTACCTGCTGTCACAAAACTTTGTATGTTGTAAATCAGAACCAAATGTTTACATGATTAGGATGATTGATTCACTTATACTCTTAGTTATGTACATTGATGATTTTTTGATCATCGGTTGATTGAATTCAACAATTGCTGCATTCAAGAGGATTTTGCATGATAGGTTATTGATGATGGACATGGGTCGGTTACACTTCTTCCTTGGACTCGATATCAATCACGATGCATCAGGAATCAAACTGTTTCAGTGCAAGTATGCATGATATCTCCTTTAGAGATTTCACATGACAGACTGCAAGTCTTCCCTTACTCCTTTCCTATTAGGAGTCAAACTTGAGGATGGCAGGGACACTCCACTGGTTGACAACACACTCTATAGACAACTAGTGGGTAGATTTTTGTATCTCCAAAAATCCATACCAGACCTCTCCTATGCAGTTGGCGCAGTTTTTGGGTTCATGCAGGAGCCGCATGAGCTACATTGGAAGGTTGCAAAGTGTATCATTCTATACATACATGGAACCATCACCTTTGGGATTCATTATGCAACAAAATATACATTGGATCTCATCATGTTCATTGATTCTGATTGGGCTGGCGATAACACTGATTGCAAGTCCACATATGGTTTCTCACTCAATATTGGTTCTGGGCCTATCTGTTGGTTGAGAAAGAAGAAGGATTCTATTGCTCTATATTCAACTGAGGAAAAGTAAAAAGGGGTAGTTAACATATCCATTCAAGCTATGTGGATACAACATTTTCTCATTGATTTGGGCATTCAATTTCATCGACCGATCATCATCTAGTGTGACAATAAGAGAACTATGAAGTTCTACAGAGATCCAGTTCAGAGGCAATGGATGAAGAACATCGAGATCCACATGTACTAAATATGGTACTTAGTACGTGAGGGGATCATCATCCTACAATTCATTCCTTCAACAAAATAGACTTCACACATCTTCACCAAGACCTTCACTGAGCGGAAGTTCTATTCTCTGCATAGTCGTCTTGGAGTGAAGGACACAGTTTCCTAGCAACTGTCATTTCTTCTTCTTCCGATCTCACTTCACTGAGCGGAAGTTCTATTCTCTGCATAGTCGTCTTGGAGTGAAGGACACAGTTTCCTAGCAACTGTCATTTCTTCTTCTTACATACATTGTACCTTGATGGGGGGGGTTTCCCATGAGGGTTTCCCTCTTTCCTCACTTTATTTCAGTGTACCTTTTGTATATGGATACCTAACATAGCCTCGTTGCTGGGACCCATTCTTTATTTTCACCATAGTGATGTTCGGGGGGGGGTGTTGGAGTTAATTCACACACACACCTAGGATTTATTTTTCCTAAGTTTTATCCTATGTTTATTGGTCATTATTCAATCTCATATATTTTAGGAACAATATTCCTCTAGGCAGAATATGCTCTTTAGTTTTCACTTCATTTTGATCAGTTGAGTGGAGTCTAGATGCTACATTGGGCTCATCACCAGATAATGTGCATTGTCCTTGGTATCATCACCAAACTGTCACATTACCCATTATTCCATGATCTCCTCCTCACTTCATTCTATTTTAGTAAGTTAACTGAAGACTAATAGACTAGTTAACTCAACTAGCTGGCAGTTCACTCGCGTAATTTCCCGAGAGACTAGACTAGGTGGAAATTTAATCCCATAATTACTTGTGTGTGTCCAGATCACTCTAGAAAACCACTATGACATATTGGATTCTACTCGATTGCGAATTGGTTGAGCTATATAGAGTATATCATGTGTAAATTATCATTCATTCATTTGGTTAATGAGAATTCTTCCATTATTTCTCTCCTGCTTCTCTTTTCTTCTATTTTCTCTGCAATTGTGTCTGTCAATTCCCATCTAGATCTATTCTCTACAGGTTCAAAACACTTACATATCTAAGAGGATTCAAAATTTTCATATTTTGACAATGAAAACGACTAATATCTTGGAAATATTCAACTTGATGACAACACTATTTTTCTTCTTTATCAATATTGCTTGGAAAATTGAAATCCAAAACTAAAAATGTGTATCTCTTTCATGATGATTCTTAAATAGAAAGTCAATAAGATGCATATGAATATTTCCATTGTGATATGAAGGGATAACTAAGAAAGCATCCTCATTGTGAATTAAGAGATGGTTTTCTCATTCCTCATGTAAAAACCATGGCTCAATGAATTCTAAAAAGGGATTATGATTGGTAGAACCATCATTCATATGAAGAGTAAACCCAACAAATTATTCATGAATATCAATACCTAGATGTTAATTATCAACATTTCTTTGATCTCCATTCTCTTGTTCCCAATCATATAAAACATTACAAGAAGAAAATGGTTCATGCATGACATTGTTTCTATCACATTCTTCTTTCAAGTGATGAACTTGGGATAATTTTTCAACCATATCCTTATCATCATAGTCGATAGATATATGTTCATGGTTAGAAAAAAATGCAAATGAAAATTTCATATAAAATCCATGAAACAAAAATATAGAATGTTGTGGTTGGGAAACCAGAAGTGGGGAGGCATTTTGAATGGTTTGGGTTATTGAAGCTAGTTCAAAACCCTTTTATGTGTTCTAATGAGGTGTTATTAAGGAGGATCACTAGGTTTTTGGATCTTGATGAATATTTTTTTTATATTTAGGGAAAATGTATAGAGTTGGTACTATTGGACATCTATTTAATAATTGGTTTTCCATTCCGTGAAGAGGTGTGAGATAGTTAGCCCCAACTAGGAGGGGGTAGAACCTTGGAAGAATTCATCAAGGCTCATTGTGAGTGAGGGATTAATAATGTTGATGGTTCCATCCCTATTGGTGTGATATAGTCTAAGGATATGTGAGCTATGGTGACCATGGTAGTGAAAATATTGGGATCTTATGACCCACATGTTGTCTTCAATGACCATATGCTCCCTAGTCAATGCAATAGAAAAATCATGAAGGGATGCCATCTTCCAAGAAGTTCCAAAAGAATTCTTATTGGCATGGAATGTGGAAATGACAATAGAGTAATTGGGTACAATTTTGGAAAGAATGGACAAAACAAATTATTCATCTTCCTTGTTAATCCTGCACAACTTCAATTGTAGCCTCAGGATTTTAACTTGGTGAGAAATTATTGGATGGTGTCAAAACTTCCTAGGCTCAATATGATGATCCCCTTCTCCAGGTGGTTTCCTCTTAACACATCATGCTTCCCAAACCATCCTTCAAAAGTAGTCCATATTTTATTGGGTGAACTGCCAAATTTAATGTGGAAAAGAAGATCAAGAGAGATGGAGAGACATAATAAACTATAGGCTTCATCACATCTTTCAAACCACTTCATATTTTCATCATCTAGTATAGGTTCAAATTTAATCCCCATAATGATTCTAAATAGGCTTCTACTCCTAAAAACAAATAACATATTTGATTTCCACTCATGGTAATTAAATGGTGTAAGAAGGAGAAATTGACTCGAATCCATTACTATATGATTCATGCTAGTATGAAATATATTTTGGTAGTTGAGGGAAGGAAGTTTCAGAACAATGGCCCTACTATGGAACTATGATTTCTATAGTAGAAATCTATTTGCTTTAATGCCATTAAATAAACTATTGGATATAACCTTTTGTAGCTTAATAAAAGAGTGTTTACAACACCATGAAGTGACTGTAGAATAGAGAATCTAGTAGTGTAATAGAAGGATGCCTTCAAATCTGTGAAATATACTACAAAATATAGACTTCAGTAGAATAAAGAAAGAGTTCTTTCACCACCACAAATAAATTGTGTAATAGTGACTTGTTTATCACAATAGAAGTGGGTTCCCACACCAAGAAATTTTCTCCTAATCATGTATGCAAATTTTTACTACACCATGAAGAATTTCCCTAGGTAAGTAGGTGATATTTTTAGCAATATCCACATAATGTGCACCAAAAAATTGAGCCACAACAAAGACCCCACAGAACTATATGTGTTATAAAACTAGACTATTGCAAAAGAGTATTGATATGCTCATTAATTGACTTATTTACAAAACAATATTGGTCTAAGTAGTACAAATGCAAGTGTTTTCTAGAGAGGTTCTATAAACAAAGGCATGCCATGAATCTCTCATTAAATCAAGGAAGAAAACAAATCTGATATTAATTTCTTGTGTGTACGAAAGAACTAAAGAAAATAATTCATGCAAGTTAAAAATCACACTAAACCAAGTGCGTAGAAGTAATCAAGTGCATTTTCATATGCACTAAAACTTATAAATAATTGCAGTTCACATAATTTGATAGATACATGAATGAAAAAAAAGCTAAATATGTTTTTCCACCCTATCTTTGACTTTCAAGTTACAATATTTGGTGATAAAACTATTTCATGTGATGGGAAATAACATAAGGTAGAATTGGGCCTCCACAATTAGGGATAAAAGTTAAGTTAGAGTGACTACAAAATCTTGCAAACTAAGAACAACACTTTAAATAGGTTTCAAACTAATAACATCACTTTATGTATTCAACACCTATGTTACACCTATGGATATAGCATTTGTTGGTTAAGAAAGTCCTTAGAAACAATATACCATTCTATTTATGGAACACTACTATATCAATGGTAGGAACTTGATTCATGTCAATATTAATTGCAGTGATTCATAATATTTTTCCACCATGTTTCTTGCATCCCTATTAGTTATAGGATGGAGGGAAACAATGGTCCAATGGAAATGATTAAAAATAAGATCATTAAATAAAACAAGGAACTTTCTCGCTTGTTCGAACATGCAAATAAAATTCTAGATGTCATAGAAAGGACCAATCTGGTTATGACACAACTTAGGTCATATAAGATAATAACCATAATTTAAAGTGATTTTTTTTATATACTGATAAGTTCAATTATGATAGTTTGTTTTTTAACTTTTACATTATATAACAAAAAAACATTTTCTTTCTTATATAGAGATATTTGGATCCTGTTCAACTTGGTGTCAGTAGTAGTAGAGCTACAAAGACACCATAAAGTTATGGCATGGGTCGTAATATAGATTCTAGATTGTTTACTTCTCCATATTCAACACCATTAGATGGAAGCCATGACACACGCCACTAGACATCCACACAACGACCAATATCTAGTACAGATGGTGATAGAGATGAGGCTGATGATGTGGTTGATATGGGTGCATTTCCTGGATCTAGACGTGTGACCAGCACGAGGACCCTTCCATGCACATTTTTGGCCGATGATAATGGACTTCTATTAAAACAAATAAGACTCCTAGGTAGTTTTTCATATTTTAACTATTTCATGTTGTCCATCTCAAATATAAATCATCGAGATTATTATTTTTAAATTAATGATCATATATTTTTGCATGTAGGAAACAACCATTTTTATAGGCACCTGGGGAGAAAGGCCTTGTTGATTTTTTGGGAAACATACGCATGAGGTGGAATTTCCAGAATTCCAACCTAAAAAATGACATTTTGGGTTATCTTGAAGGTCTCTTTGGAGTAGATACCTTCAATAAAAATGTGGTCGCCTCTACAATAGGAGAATATTTAAAATATACGAGGGATGTGCATATATGAAACTTAGGAGTCAACCCCATGTATGAACTCCCTCCATCAATTCAAGAGAGGGAGTGGAAGGCGCTCATTGATGATGCAAAAGAAAATAAATTAAGAAAAACAAGAGAACAAATAACTAGTACCCCAAGGTAAATTACAATATTTTTATTTCAATACCTTTAATTTTATTTATATTGAAACAAAAGTGTCATATATAACATACTTGAAAATTTTGATGATAGGTTGCATGACACTTCAAAGACAAACATAGCAAGGATTTCCAAACATGGCCAACAAAGGCTAGGCCAAGGTGGCTATTTGAGGTTATAGTCACGAATTGTAATATCCCAAATGCCATAAAACAATATAATTTGTATCACCTTACAATGTTTAGGTAATTTCATCCAATAACATTAAAAATACATAATCTTATGCAATGCAGGGCGATGACTTTCGAACTGAAACCATGGGGGAAGAACTTTGAGTTGGTTACAAGTATGACAATACATCTGTTGTTGATCATAGGAAAATCATGGGGCATACCCCAAGATCTAGTTTGTAGGATAAGGTAAATATAAATCATCCCACATTAAATTTTGATTACTTATAAAATACATAAATGTTTGATATCGTCCATAACTTAATGTCTTACTTTGTTTTAATCAAGGAAGCAACACTATCAACGAAAACATTAGTACTAGGTAACAGTGTGTTGGTAGTGCAGTGCAAATAGATGATCATGGTTCTCCCAAGAAGCCCCATCCCAGTGGGGTGTAGCCTGATGATGTTCTTGTGACTGAGGCCCATGATAGTAAAATGGCTTTATATTAATCATTAACTTAAAAATTTTGTACTTCCAATTTTTATTACTTATACATTTATGGTTTTGTCCTTATAGCTTTTGTCATTTCAATGTCATAGAATGTCATAGTTGAGCCTCTTCAACCTGAATAACAGGAGTACAGGGAAGTCATTCCAATGGTGCCCACTAATGGACCAGGGAAATAATTACATTGCATAGTTTTTTTTTAATATTAATGAACTAATTCAATGATATTTAAAAATTAGCCATATAAATCTAATATTTTGTCTTGTAGGTGATGTCCCCTCAAATCAAACTCCATGTCATGGGTACGATATTAGGCATGGTTGACGTGAGAGGACTAAAGAAACATCAGCTATTGAAGATCCCCTAGAAAACAAAGACAAGGAGGTTGACAACTTACTTAAGAACTGGACTAGAAAACTAAAGAAGACTAAAATAAATTCATGATGTATAATAATTTTATAAGACAAATCAATGTATATTATATAGCTAGTATATTTCAAACATATTTTAGATGATAAATATCATTTATATATAAAAAAAAATTATGACATATGCATTTGAATGATAAACCTCATGTATAGCTTTACAATCTCTTTTTATCAATTTGAATATTTTAATGCACATTTTTTTATTAGAATATAGATTGGGTATTGGGGAATTGAGAGAGAAGTGTAGGGGCGGGGGGGATAGGAGCTTCCACCTTCACATGGTTATCCTTGTTCAGTAGAGAAAAGATAAATGGAGCCTTTTGTTATTAGATAAAACCTCTCTCGATCCAATAGAGCAACAATATAGTCAATGTTGACTTCGTTGTTTCTCCTTCAAATTGATGGAGGTTTTCTCCAAGATTAGATGACCCCAATAAATTATTCTCGAAACCAAGAGGATATTATTTAGGCCATCAAATTTTACATGCACATTCCTTCGATATATAGTGTTCATGATAAGTGATTCATCATTGTTGAATGCTTACTTGTTTAGAATACTAATCAAAATGAATCTTTCTACATTTGATCAAGTTGATTTAATTTTTCTTGTAGTCTTGTGTGCACAAGTTTTTGCAGGTTTCAAAAGAAGCAATCAAGAATAAGTGAAATAACTTCAATATATGGATCTACTTCAAACATAGGACCTCAGGTAAGTTCATCATGTTTTGTTTCTCAAAAGTCAGTTACTTTGATCAAATTAGTTACATATTCTTCGATTATCATTTTTATTATTTGTTACATATAAATAAAGTCATCTTGTATGAGTCTCCTCATTAATGATTCCATCCAACCTAATATCCTTCGGATCTACACCTTTATACATGTCTCCACCACTAACATATAACTAACACATCCATATGTAGGTTGTAAAATCTTCCTTCTTGATGGTTATATAATTACTATTGGTATTCCTCGTGAATCCCTTCAACTACATTGAACACCTTCATGTGTGAAACCTTCTTCTATGCATCCTACCCTTGAACCTATTTATTTTTCACTATCCTTATTTATTCCTTTCCCAACCTTCATTTGTGTTGACTTCCCCCTAGATATCTCGTTTGGATCCTGCTCATTTCTACCTTGCACACATATGTCAAATCTAACACATGTTTGCACATACTCTAATTTTATGCCTAGATGAACAAATGTATTTTCTCCTATCAACAATGATCTTGCATCAAATTCCCCTTACAATAAAAACTTGTAGGCCTAAGTGATTATAATCTGGAAGCTAAAATGCATGTGATGCAAAGGAAATTTTCATAAATGTCATCTCAAATGGCCTCACCAATCTCCTTGACTAGTTGACGATTAGAGGTATAAATGGAGAACTTGTAAATGGAAATAAATACATACATGGACCTATAACCTAGAGATATGTTGAACTCCTAAGTAACAATAGCTAGCGCCTTTGACAGTCTTGATTGATATTAGTCAATTTTTGAGGAACTCAAAGAGCAAGGTAAGGTATCTATCTATTAGTGAGTTGACACCCCTATGGGTATGTAATTCCTTTCCTTGTGTGATAGAAACGTTGTACTAATGGGATACTAATGGGTTTTTTCTATTCATCCCTTTTTGGGGGACAATGATTTGGAGAGTGTTATGAATCATTGAATTTCTATGGGTAGATGAACTAGGGAATCAAATATTTATAAGTTGTTAATTCAAGCCTCCCAAGGAAGCGTGAGAACATGGGTATATAAATAACATGACCTTTGATCCATGATCTTAGCTAGCTCAAAATTAGATGTATTTTAACTCTTAATAGTTTCCTAATATCATAGTATAAATAATTGTTTTTCTATCCTAATCAATTTTCCTATGGAAAGGTAAAACTTGTAAATTTTTACCTAAAGCTTGTTCATTTTTTTTTCATATTTTTGATGTTATCTTTCACTTGTAAAGTTTTTATAACTTTGAGGCAAGGCTAGGTAAAACTATTCCAACCTTTTTCATAATGTTTCCAATATTTTTTTCATTTTATGAATGTAATCTGTTGATTATTTCATTTGAGGAAGAAATAAAAGCATACACTTGGTCATATTTGTTGTATTTTCATTACTTTTTAAAAATTGATCATACTTAATAGGCTATGTGAAGTATAGGACATAGGTTATAATTAATATTAACTCTTGTATTCAGTGTGTTTCAAGTTGTATCTCCTATGACGCATGTCTCCCTAAATTTTCATATATGTTATGATGTGTAGAAAGTACAAAATAATTATGTTTCTATGGGGGAAATACAGTTTTGGTGTTGATGGATTAAAATGACCCTACATGGCTTGATTTTTCTCCCTTCCTAAAGTTCAACATATTCCCTAATTAAAAATGTTTATGCTATGTTTTTTTTTTGTTTGTTAATTTGTGCGGAACCTGTTGGCAACGCGATTAACCTGTGGCTTACAACACACTCCGTCACCGAGTGTTCTACACCTGGGGGACTTTAAAGTTGAAGGACATGGGGGTGGGCTTTGATCCACTTATGTGTGCACGGGTCACGATACCATTTATTATATTATCTCTGGGTGCAACCACACGTTCGACCACTACCTCAAGGTGTCCCCATGGCTCCAGGTAAAGCCCTCACGAGAATTGAACCTTACCCAATGGTGAAAAACTCCTCGCTTTCCACCATTGGATCCAACCCCTTTGGGCAATGTTTATGCTATGTTTGGATATAGTATTTTTATGAATTATTATTGGGTGTTAAGATGATGACATATGCCTTAGTGATCCATAGTTTAGAGGGGCTAGCGAGAAATAATAATCCGCATTAACTACAGTGAAAGAATTAAGTTGGTGAATCAAGTTACATTTAGTTTATTGATTATGTATTTGTCAGATATGTGATCAATTTGAAATAGTAGTTTATCATATTTTCTATGGGTTCATGTTCATTCCTTTAATGCCAATATTAATTTATGTATTGAAGTCTGATCCACAAAGAAGGAGAGTGTAACATGAGCAAGGTGGCTCTATCCTGCCTCAAATCAAGTGATTTCCTCTATAATTTTGTCCTTCCATTTTATTAAATACAGTTTATATGGCATACCATGTGTCTTGAAAACCTTCTCACCTATCACTTCCTTAAACTATTTTTTCTTCTTCTTGGGCATATGGTTGCATTAATTATCTTTCATGTCTTCCCTAGTGCATAATCTTATGTCCCTTTGAATCTTAGATATCCTTCATATTGAATATCAATAATTGTCAAATTCTTTAGGCAATTCCACCTTGTAATGCATTAGATATTTTATTAATCTTAATATCATTTTTTAAAAATACTCAGATGTTGTTTCTCTCATGACAAATTTTATCCTTGATGGTATTGATAGTTCGTCAACGGTATTGAAATTTCATCACCCAGATTCATTGTATAGTTCATCTCCCTGGTGACAATCTAACAATGTCTTTCATGCGACGACATATTTTGGTCATCTTTAGTGCAGCAAAATATTTCGGTTGTATTTTGTGTGATGACATATTTTGGTTGTCTTTCATGCGAGGACATATTTCTGTCATCTTTCATGCAATGACATATTTTTTTCATCTTTTGTGCAACAAAATATTTCGGTTGTCTCACGGGAGATGACCTAAGATGGTCGTCTCCCACCTAACGAAAATGATACAACATCCTTAGGTCGTCTTGTAGGCGACGATATCCTTTGGTCATCACAATTTTCATGACATATGATACGACATTTGGGGGGTCCAATATTTGTTGCGATATCCATGACAGAACATTGCATGTGCAATGAAATTGCCATCACAAAATGACCCAAATTTGCTAGTGTTGGGACTTCTTATCAAGGGTAACCCCTATTGTTGATAAAGGGATTTTTTCCCGCATGAATAGAACATAAATTTTGTTTTTTATGCATACGTACTCCATCTTCTTTCATCTTATACTCTTTAAAAAATTGTTGTACATTTTCCTATTGTAATATTTATTTTACCTATAGGTAATGATGGTTTGTAAAAACATCTAAAATTGTACTCTTTAAATATGAACTATGCATACTAATGGTTGTAGAATGCATGAGATGTACTCTTCTACTGTGTGCTTCAACAAATTTATTTTATTTTCCTTTGATATGATACATATCAAAGTCATACTCACATAAAAATTCAAACCATCGTGTCTGTTTGGCATTTAAAGTTGGTTGTTCAAAAATATATTTCAGACCACAATGGTTCTCTTTAGTTCAAATTTCTTTCCCATGAGATAATGCCTCCACATCTTCAATGCATGAATTATGGAAGAAAATGTGTGGTATAATACCTCTCATTTTCTTTAATATTTATGGAATCATAACTAATTACATGTCCATTTTGAGTGAGGACTCCACCAAGTCCTTCTTTTCATGCATCTATACATACAACACAATTCTTATTTGGGTGAACAGTCTTCAAAATACGTGCACTAGTAAGTAATTCTTTTAACAAATTAAAATTTTATTAACACTCTGTCTTCCATTCAAAATTAATTCCCTTCTTTTGTAAATAAATGATGGGGTGATACATTTTAGAGAACCTTTCTATAAATATCATATAGTGTCCATTTAGTCCCATGAAATATATGACTTCTAAAAAATTCATGTGTGTTGGATATACTCTAACGGATTCAATATTCTCTTTGATTTACCACTATACCTTCCTTTGAAATAATGTGCCCCAAATAATGAATCTACTTTTGGTAAAAATAACACTTTCTTATCTTGGAATACAACTGTTGTTCCCTTAGAACTTGCAAGACCAACCTCAAGTGATGTTCGTGATATTCCTCAGACTTAGAATAGATAAGTATGTCATCTAAGAAGACAATGGAAAACTTATCCAGATAATTTCTGAGTATTCCATTCATTAAGCACATAAATATAGCTAGTGCATTGGTTAGTTCAAATGGAACCACTACAAATTCATAATGTCCATACCTGGTTCTCAAAGTGTTTTTACATATTTCTTCTTCCCTAATTCTCACCTGGTGATATCCTGATCTCAAGTCTATCTTTGAAAATATCTTTTCTCCTCATAGTTGATCAAAGAGGTCATCAATTCACGATAAATGATATTTTTTATTTACTGTGGCTTTATTCAACTGTCTAAAGTCAATACATAAGCTTAATGTTCCATCCTTCTTTTTCATAAAGAGTAGTGGTGCTCCCCAAGGTGAAACACTTGGGCATATATACCATTTCTTAAAAAATTCTTATAGTTTCATTTGTAATTGTTTTAATTTTGGTGTACTCATTCTATAAGGTGTTTTTGATACCTGGGAATTTCTTGGTACCAAATCAATAAAAAAATTCATATCTCTCTTTGGTGGTAATCCTAGTACTTATTCGAAAACATCCTAAAAATCTTGCAATACTAGATAAGCTTTAGGACTTGGCCCTTTGGTATTTTCTGGATCCTCCACATGATCTACATAAAATTGGCATCCTCTCTTGAAACATCTCTTTAGATGTAAGGATGAAATATCCCTTATCGAAATGGGTATTGGAATTCCTTTCACAATGTTCTATTTTCCTTGTCCATCAAGGCATGTAAATGTATTGTTATGACAATCTAGCATAACATGATCCTTGTCCAACCAATCCATTGCAATTATTATATCATAATATCCTAATGGTATGATATTCATATCAACATTAGTAATCACTCCATTCAAATTTATTATAAAATCTGTGATAGTCTCATTGATCGTTCTTTTGGTTCCAATGTATGTTTGAACCAAACATGATTTTTTGAGCTTACATTTTTCTTCAAATGAAATATGTACACTATTTTAGGATCATTGTATTTATTGATTACCCATGAATCAAATAAAATAGAAACAAGATGATTAATTATATTACCTTACACGTCAATCATAGAGGATTAGTGTTCTTCTTATCATTCTTCCAAGGCTAAATATATTCTTGGAATATTTCTACCCATGTCTTCTACTGTACTATCCTCTTGGATGTTGTGCAATTTCCTCATTTTGTATTATTTGCAAGGGAAATATTTGTACATGTGGTATTCTTTACATCCCCAAAATTTGATTGGTGTTCTTCCAATTTTTCCCAAGGAATCTTCCCTCATGAATTCATTCTTAGTAGGTAGATCTTGCTAATTTGTGCTAGGACTGTTTCTGTTGAAAAAGGGTTTTGAATCCCTCCCTTTGATCATATTTATCCTTCTTCTAATGGTGTTATGACTCAACATATAAAAAAAAAATGTAAAAACATTGCTAAGTACTAGTCTTGATTTTCAAAGAAAGGTTATGCTTCTAAATGTTGTGCATAGGATGAAATATGTTCAATTTCAATGAAATTTAATCTTTCCTAACATGCCATAACTAATGTAATGTAGAAAAAAGGTGCAAATTCTCTAAATAAAATGCAAAAAAGAAATTTATTATTATTATTTTCAATATAATAAAATGAAAATGCAAGGAATGAATAAACAACCTCTAGGGTAGACCCTACTGCAAGCAAAAGAAGACGGTCCAATAAGGAAACCAAGACGTGACTACCTAGACCAGAATGCAAGGACAATAAATGAGAAAAATGAAAAGAAATGAGTTCTCCCTAAAAATTCAACAATGAAGAAACTTCCTATCACTTCGTAGGCACTCAATAGATAGGGAAGAGATATGAGAAGTCTCAACAACCATCAAACATCACCCCAAAAATACTAAAACTAGCAAAAAATGCTTATTAAATATTGTACGCAAATGTCGAGGGAACAAAAGTGTATGTACACAACCTAAAAACAAACAACACACGTATGTACACGAATATCAAGGTAAAACTTGCATATGCCAATAGACACTAACTGGTTAAGGGTTAGGCCAATAAACTTAGATATAAATAAAAACATAGGTTTTCAAGCAATAGGAGACACAAGAACTTGGGAAAATAGCAATCAATGAAGGAGAAAAGTCACCAAATAACCCCAAAAGGGATATTTACCGAGTGGAGTCGCCAATTTTGTTATGAGGAAAATATCTATATGGCTTGGGGTAAACCACAATAGATGGAACAACACCCATAAGTCAACTCATATACCAAGTATGCTAGACAAATGGAAATGCTAATAAAAAAAAAGGCTAGAATCCTACCTCATCCAAACGTATGAACAAGACAATGGTTGAGCTCACGATCCAATGCTTGATACCTGCAACTTGTACTCAACATCCAATATACAAAATCATATGGAAAGTATATGAAACATTAGCACATAAACTAGCAAAATCCATTAGCATGTATAGCAAATATGCTCATGTAAAGTAATACAAATATTCGCAACATATAATTGGATGAGAAAATAGAATTTCTATTAATGTAATCAGTAGAAGTACATAAGTGATAAAATTCTATAATGACACATATCAGAACCAAGAAACTAAGTCCCTCCACCTAGGCCTTCACCACTTCAATCCTCCACAAAGGAAAACTCACAAATTGTAGGATTAATTGAGTTTCTCCTTCTCAAGATAGGAAGATATTAGGGGATGAAAACAACAAAAGTTGATAATTTCAAGGATGAAAGGATGCAGACTCAATATGAAGTGAAATTTATCTAGAGTGTCTGTTATATCAATAGTTAATTAATGCCCCCCGGGGGGCAACTCAATTGGCAAGTGCCGTGAAAATGAAGTTCCATGAGGTTTCGAGTTCAACTCCCCCCGACTTACCTTGTGTGTCGCGTAAGGGGCATTGTGGGCACACCTGGAGGTTATAGTGGTAGCAGTTGGATAACATGACCATGTGTAACGCGAGCACGTTCCCAACTAGTTGTTGATTCCTCCAGACACAATATATATAATGAATTAATTCAAGGCTTGTATATGGATCAATTTATATCCTCCAAATGGACTTGAAGGTTCGAGTGAGAGCATTTCTAGTATATGGAAGGTCAAGGATCATGGATCTCATAACATCACATAGAAACCCAACATATATTTTAATTTTTGAGAACAAACCCGATGTATGTGGGTTGTAATGGAGCGACTTGCCTATACACTAGTTGTCTAACTGTGGCCCACATATATGTACACATTTTTGAATTTTTGACTCTGGAATGAGCAAAATGGGGGATTTGAGTCTACAGAGGAAAAGGGAATGCCATCAAAAAAAGATGCATGGAGTGTGAAAAAAAATGCTATAAAATATGCCCACTAATGTGTGAGGTCATAGGAGAAATCATGATGGCCAAAATACATTATAATTCCTAGAAGTGGAGTAGTGAAAACCTAGATGGAAGAACTAGTCATTCTTGAGAATATTACAATTCATATTGACTTTGTGCACATGACTACCAATCTTGATTACACTACAGATCCATATGGATATATAACAAATGTATGTTCATGGCCATGAATAAGAAATACAAAGTAGGTATTCCATAGGTGGTCATAGTCACAAATACAACATAGTGGAGTCTAGTCTCAAAATCAGCTAAAGATATATGTATACAATGCAGTACAATATGATCTTCCATGATCATTGAAGTCATATAAGAGTTGGAATGATGAAAGACAACAACATATATGGGATGCTTCTACTATGAACTCTAGGACTTCTACACTATCCACTGAAGGTGTAAGTCTACATCATGTGAATAAAGGAGTTGAAGTCGAACATAATGAGGATTCATTTGATTACTGGTCATTGAGGTATACCGTTAACAAATGTGAGACAATCCACTGATAATGAAAGTAGGTGTCAAGGTACTGTGAAAATTCAACAACTGTGAATAAATTTTTTGAGGTCAAACACTTGAAGAATCCATCGATCAAGGGATATTGATGTATTCCCAATTGTCGATGGTAGGAGAACCTACCACTGATGACTGCAAGCCTCTAGGTACTCTTATGATTCTATATCTCGATTCCAAAATAGATGATATGAAGTTGATGGAATGAGACCTGTTGAAAGGATAGAATTAAGGAATATATCATCATCCAACACGAGTTACAAAGAAATATCTTGATGATTAGGAAAAAATCACATGAATAGGATCTTCACGAATCAACAACCATGTGCATATATTACGTGCACCATATGCAAGTAGTATACAAAAGAGCCCTTTGACTAGAAGCCAATAATGAAAACTACCGAAAAAGTTGAGTGTAATGATCCCAAGCCAAACTTTTTCTTGGAACCACTAACTACTACTGATCTATTGAGGTGCAGGTATTTATTGAGTTATTAAGTGCATACAAGATTCATCAACACATGAAGATCACAATATATTCAAGATGTAGAAGCACAAGCAAAGATCTGACGTTTTTATTATGAGCAATGTAAGATCAATACAATAGATGGTTGATCTGGCATAAACCTCAAATGATCGTACAAGAAATAGATATGAGCTGCTACAAAATGCTCCCGACAATACAAAATAAGCCTCCAAAGGTTGTATATACAATGAAGAATGAATCAAGTATATCTTAGCCATACTAATGCTCAACCTCCAAGCTGGAAAGTGCCACACCCTGTTGAAGGATGCTAAAGCCCTCAATAATTCGGCCCTGCTACCAAAAGTGTCCAATCATCCTAAGAAATATGCCAAATGATAGATCGGGCAATTGTAAGGACAACCCGGATGTCCAAATTCCCAAATCCACTCTCAAACCCTGTAGATATGAATTCTTCTACTGAATGGTGTGCCCCACTAGATGACAAAAATACTAGTTGGTTCGGCCCTAATGAAGGAGGCCTCCAAATGCTCTAAAAATCTCCAAGAATATAGATCGGGCTATGAGAATACCATGGGAGAAGTTTCAGACTCAGATCTCAAGCAGATCTTCCTAGATCTAAGTTTTACTGAATCACAAGACATCTCCTATGGCTCCAAGACGTCCCAATCTATAGACAAATGTAGAATTATGATAAACCTCCAAAAAATCCCTCAAACTGATGGTCTTGACCCTACAAACAAAACCCAACTTTCAGAATGGCCCCATGCCCTCAGGATAAGTTGGATCGAACCTCCCTCTAGATGATGGTGTGCCCTTGCTAGAAACACAAGAACAGTATGGCCTGCTACCTTCTGAAGTGATAGATGGAGATGGGATGAGACTAGAATGGTGTGGAGGAGTATTTCATCCCCGAGACCAATCTGTGGAACAATGAGAGTGGATATTTCACCACTGAGTTGCTCACAAGGGTTTGTACAACAAAACCCCCAAACTGAATGCTCAAGAGTAATAGCAAATGCTAATCCAAAACCAGAATGAGTAATAGGTGTGCCCCAGCCTCTTACTTATACTTTTTCTTTTAATTATCTATTGAGTTAGGTTAACTCCTAGGGTTAATCTTCTATTCTTCTGTTGATTTATATTTTACTCCTTTATCCTTTTCCTTTCTTAAGTCAACTTAAAAATATAACTTTTAACTTCTTGAATTTCCCCCCCCTCAGTGTGAGACTATGACCTAGTGGGGGTGACCAAGCCATTGAGTCTCCTCATCACCTCTCTAAGAGGTGGGGGACATTACAGTCTCCCCTTCTTGAAATTGCTTGTCCTCAAGAAATTTCAAACCTGCTTCTCTAGCCACGTGCTCCTGCTCCCAAGTGGCATCCTCAATGGGTAAATCCTTCCACCTGATTAGATACTCCTTAATGCTTTGGTTTCAGATCCTCTTCTCTCAGACTTCTAACACCTCCTATGGAATCAAAACAAGCTATCTCTCCTCATCCATGGGAGGTAATGCTTCAATGGGCCTGACGTGTTGACCGAGGGCTTTCTTAAGGCATGAGACATGGAAGACGTTGTGAATTTTTCTACCCTGTGGAAGCTCCAACTCATAATCTACTGCCCCTATCCTCCTGTTGACTCTGTAAGGTCAAAAGAAACATGGCTGCAGTTTCTCCACTCCACTTCTTTTAATGGAGGCCTGCCGGTATGGTTTCAACCTCAAATAGACTAAATCACCAACCTCAAAGTTACGATCAACTCTGTGCTTGTCTGCTTGGACCTTTTGCTAGTTTTGTTCCCTCTGTAAATGATCCTTCAATTCCCTAAGAATGTCTTGGCTCTTTTGTATCCAATCCTGTACCATCGGTGCCCTGCTATCACCAAATGAAATATCCACAAATGATAAAGGATCATAGATATATAAATCTTTGAAGGGTGACATGCCAATGGACATATATCGGGTGGTGTTGTAGCAATATTCTCCCAAATGTAGCCATCTAACCCATGCTTTATGTTGTCCTGCTACGTAGTTTATGAGGTAACCTTCCACCCATTTGTTGAATATCTCAGTCTGACCATCCATCTAAGGGTGATAGCTAGTACTAGGATTCAATTCCATACCCACTAATCTAAAAAACTCCTGCCAAAACGTACTCATGAATCTACTGTCCCTATCATTGATGATGGTTTTGGGTAGGCCGTGTAGTCTGAACACCTCTCTGAAAAATATTTCAGCCACCTGTGATGCATTAAAGTCTGTGGCTATGGGGAAAAAATTGTGCAAACTTCGTCAACCTGTCTACCGCCACGAAAATGCAATCTTTCCCCTATGCTCTAGGCAACCCAGTGATGAAATCCATGGATATACTTTCCCACTTGTGCTCTGAAATAGGTAGGGGCTGCAATAGTCCTGCAGAGTGCGTGTTCTCATCCTTGTTTTCTTTGCATGTAGTGCATTCTTTGACATGCTTCATCACATATTCCTTGAGGCCTTTCCATGCAAACCTCTCTCTCACCTTCCTGTACATCTTATTGATGCCCTGATGCCCTGCTACTGGTGAGTTATGACATGCATGCAGGATCTTAGCTTTGAGAGCTGATCCAGGAACTAAACAAATTTGGCCTTTGTAATAGATGAGGCCATTTATGAACCTAAAGTTGTCATCCTGTATTTTCCCGTCCAACAGTTGACAAGAGAACTGATCCCTTGCATATTCGACTATCAAGTGTTCCTTCTACTCGACTGACATACCAGACATGGAAAAAATGGATGGCCTTCTGGATAATGCATCGGCCACTGTGTTGTTCTTCCCTTTGATGAATTCAATGTCAAAGTTGTAGGCCTGTATTTTTCTTACCCATTCTTGTTGTCCTTCATTCAAATCCTTCTACTCCAATAGATATTTAAGACTGTTATGGTCTAATTTGACCAAAAAACTTGCACCTACCAAATATTGCCTGAATTTGGCTAGTGCATGCATGATAGCCAGCATTTATTTATCGTAAATGTTATAAAGTAGTTCAAGACCCCTGAGTTTCCGGCTTTCATAGGCATGGGGGTGCCTGTTCTACATCAATATGGCCCCTATACCTTCTCCCCAGGCATCACATTTCAAAGTGAAGGGTATGCCAAAATCAGGAAGAGCTAGAACTGGGCAAGTGCTCATGACCTCTTTCATTTTATCCATCGTGACTTGGGCCTCATCATTCCATTTGAAGGACCCCTTTTTGGTCAATTCAGTCAAGGGTGTGCATAGTTGAGAAAACCCTTTGATAAATTTCCTGTAGTATGTGCATAGGCCCAGGAATCCCCTTAGTTCTGTGAGTGTTTTTGGAGTAGGCCATTCCCTAATGGTTGTTATTTTCTCCTAGTGTATCTGTACCCCTTTTTCCCCTATGATGTGTCCCAAGTAAATAACTTCTATCATTCCAAACTCACACTTGGATTCCTTGGCGTATAGTGACTATTCTTCCATGATAGACAGGATTTGGTCCACATGTCGAAGGTGATCCTCCCAGGTCTTATTGTAAATGAGCAAGTCATCAAAGAATACCAACAAGTGTTTTCTTATTTGTTTGTTGAACACATGGTTCATGCAAGACTAAAATGTGGTTGGGGCATTGGTTAACCCAAAGGGCATCACCAAAAACTCGTAATGGCTGTAGTGACACCTAAAGGCTATTTTTGAGATGTCCTCCTCCCTCATCTTGATTGGATGGTAGCCTGAGCGAAGATCAATTTTTGTGAAATATATAGCTCCATGCAGCTCATCCAACAACTCATCAATCCTGGGTATGGGGTACATGTTTTTGATCGTCTTTTTATTCAAAGCCCAGAAGTCAATGCACATTCTCATCATTCCATCCTTTTTCTTCACCAAGACGACTGACGAAGCAAATGGGCTTGAACTCGGTCTGATGTGTCCCATGTCTAGAAGCTCCTTGATGGCCTTCTCTATCTTTTCTTTATATTTCTTGGGATGCCTATAGGGTGTGGTGATAACAGGCTTAGCCCCTGCTTCTAGCTCAATGCTGTGCTCAAACCCACTGTCTGGTGGTACACCAGGAGGAATTGGCCCAAACACTTTCTGTTGCTTGTCAAGGATTCTTTTGATCTCCAGTGTGTAGTGCACCTTTCCCTTCTCATCCACCTGTGTTGAGACCTTACATTCCGGTGTGTATACAATTTCTTCCCTTCTGAAGATGGCTTCCATCCTCTTGGTCATGACCACTCTGGCAGAGTTACCTATCATGCCTTTGAGCACAACCTTTCATCCTCCTTCCTCTACAAAGGAAATTTCCATGGTCTTGTAATTTGTGGTGATGGATCCTAAAGTGTTGAGCCACTGCACCCCTAAGATGATGTTGGTATCGGGAAGATCCATCACATACACATCCTAAACTAACTCATTCCTTCCCAAGGTGAGTTTCATACCTGGTATGTATTTGTTACAGGGCATAGTACTACCACCTGCTACCTCCACTTTGAATCCTTCAAACTCTATTGTAGGTATGTGCCTCCTCTTCAGTAATGTTGCATCAATGAAATTGTGGGAATCTCCTCCATCAATCATAACCGACACTCTCTATCCTTGCAAGACCCCTCTCATCCTGAAGGTGTTGAACTTGGGTACCCCACTGATAGATGCCAACGTATCCTTCTCTCCAGCTACACAATCTACTTCTGGAACCTCCTCTTCTACTGCCTCTAATGTTTCAGCCTCCATGTTTTGTATTTGACCATACTCATCCTCTTTTTTGTCATCTGAAGTGACCTCAATGTAATGTACCTGTCCTTGTCCCATGCACTTGTGTGAGGGATTCCATGGCTCCTTGCATGTGAAGTAGAGTTGCTTCCTTATCAGTTCTCTCATAGTGTTTTCATATATTTTTCCACGACCCCTTTCATAACCCTTAGGGTCATGTCCTCCCTAGTTTATTGGAGGCTTTTGATCTCTTCCACCATTTTTAAGAGGTGGTCTGGATATGAATTTTGGTTTAGCAGCTAGACCCAGATCCCTCTTCTTTTAAATGGCTTCCTATAGGATGGTATCCTTGAAGACCTTAACCCAACCCTTCAAGGGTTCCATCAATCCTTCTATAAAGAGCATCATGAGCCTGGTTGGGGACATATCTTGCACCATCACTGCCAACCTCTGGAACTCATCAATGTATGCCTCAATCGTACTTGTTTGCATGAGTTGGGTGAGCTCTCAGAAATGTAACTCAGGATCTCCTAGATCAAATCTATTAATGAGCCTCTGAGTGAATTCTATATAGGATACAATCTGGTTGTGGCCGAGTGTGGTGAGCCCATGGTACCACCAGTCATGGGCCTTTCCATCCAAGTACATAGTGGCAAACTTGATGGCCTCCATCTCTCTCATGGGGTTAAGTTGCAGGTAAGTATCCAGCTTCTGCACCCATGCTTGTGCTATCATCTTAGTCGTACCATCAAAGTATGGAATCTCTATCTTCCTTTCCTTTCGCTCAAACTCAAAGATTCCCCTATGGTTCATCCTAGGCTGGTTTCTGAACCTGAGTTGACAATACTGGTCTAGGGACATATGTCTTTGCACTTTCATATCCAAGCTGTAGTATTCTCTGGTACTCCTGGCTAATTGTTCCACAAAGTCTTCAACCTATTCTTATTGCCCTTGCTCATCTGTGAATGTGGGCATGTATGGTCTAGGGTTAGCTCTGCTACCTGAGTGTCAGCCTAGCTATTCATCTATGAACACTGGCATGTATAGCCTATGATTGGCCCTGCTACCCATCTTCCCATGGAATCTGCCACCTCCCAGACTTCCTTCAGATCCCGGTGCTTTCTCTGGGTTATATCTGACTTCCTCATGGGTTCCACCAAAACCCCTAGCCTCCTTGTTCCCATACGTATCAGGATCCTTACCTCGATGGGTTACTTGCATCAGAAGGTTAGTTATCCTAGTTTGGTTCTCGTTCATTTTCTGTAGATTCTCATCAACTTTATTCAAGGTTTCAGAGATTTTAGCCTGTCCCCTTCTGTTGGTTTCCTGATACTCATCCAACTTTTGGACCAATGTGCTTTCTGTGCAATTCATGTTTTGTTGGAACTTACCAAATTCAGCTACTAATAGAGCCAAGCCCTAAGGCTCATGTTCATCCTCTGACCCTTCCATTTCTGCCTCTGTTTCACTGTTTTTTTTCTTCCTCCGACCCATAATAATTCCACTGTACCTCTGCATACACCGATCTCTCCATAGGTTTGGAGGATCGAAGCTATGATACCACTGTAATGATCACAAGCCAAATTTTTTCTTGGAATCACTAACTACTACTGATCTATTGATGTGCAGGTATTTATTGAGTTATTAAGTGCATACAAGATTCATCAACACATGAAGATCACAATATATTCAAGATGTAGAAGCACAAGAAAAGATCTGACCTTTTTATTATGAGCAATGTAAGATCAATACAATAGATGGCCGATCTGGCATAAACCTCATATGGTCGTACAAGCAATAGATTTGAGCTACTAAAAAATGCTCCCGACAATACAAAATTAGCCTCCAAAGGCTAGATATACAATGAAGACTGAATCAAGTAGATCTGAGCCATACTAATGCTCAACCTCCAAGCTGGAAAGTGCCACACCCTGCTGAAGGATGCTAAAGCCCTCAATAATTCGGCCCTACTACCAAAAGTGTCCAATCATCTCAAGAAATATGCCAAATGATAGATCGTGCAACTGTAAGGACAACCTAGATGTCCAAATTCCCAAATCCACTGTCAAACCCTGTAGATCTGAATTCTTCCACTGAATGGTGCTCCCCACTAGATGAATGAAACCCTAGCTAGTTCGGCCTTGATGAAGGAGGCCTCCAAATGCTCTGAAAATCTCCAAGAATATAGATCGGGCTATCAGAATCCTGTGGGAGAAGTTTCAGACTCAGATCTCAAGAAAATCTCCCTAGATCTGAGTTTTACTGAATCACAGGATGTCCCCTATGGCTCCAAGACATCCCAATCTACAGACAAATGTAGAATGATGATAACCCTCTAGAAAATCCCTCAAACTAATGGTCCTGCCCCTGCAAACAAAACCCAACTGTCAGAATGGCCCCAGCCCCTCAGGATAAGCTGGATCGAACCTCCCTCTAGATGATGGTGCGCCCTTACTGGAAACACAAGAATAGTATGGCCTACTACCTTCTGAAGTGCTAGATGGAGATGGGCTGAGACTAGAATGGTGTGGAGGAGTCTTTCATCCCCGAGACCAAGCTGCGGAACAAGGTGAGTGGATATTTCACCA
>CBVK0100174987.1:0-16979 GCA_900067695.1 Picea abies
TATATATATATATATATATATATATATATATATATATAATTTTAATCATTAGGAGTTTGAAATGTTGGTGTGCAGTACTATGATATAACTTCTTAAACTCATAAAAATTTCACAATTTGAACCTTCGTTCATAAAATGTTATAAAAAATTTACCAAAATGACTTGTTTAAGACTAATTTTAGGATTAGTAAACAGGCCCAACTTGCACAAGATATATCTCATAAATTATAAATATTAAAGATTAAAATTATTTTCTATATGTAAATTTCTATGTATCCTCAATATTTTTAAATTTTGAATGTTTGAAACTTCACCAAAAACATTTTATAGAGAAAATTAAAATATGACTCATTTGAGACTAATTTCAGAGCTAGTCACAAACCCTAACTTCAATAGATGATATATATGAAACTATAGCAACCCAAAAACTGAAATTTGGATAAAACATAATTTAGTATGTCTCCTAAGTCTCCTCAATATTTTTCTTTTTGAATCGTTGTAGAAACAAAGTTATAGAGAAACTTCCAAGATGTCTTGGCTGAAGGAGAGAAACCCTAGGATCATATGCTCCAATTCCAAATGTTAATAACCAATTCCTTGGGAATGATAAAATTCAATGAATAAAATTCCACTTTGAGGGGCAAACCTCATTTTACAATGTATTCAATTTACAAGATGAGATAAGATGATCCCAAGACTATATATATATATATATATATATATATATATATATATATATTATATATATATATATAAGAGACAAAGGGTACAATTATAATGAAAGGGTACAATGAAGGGTTCTAGATGACCTACTAATATAACTCTAGAAATGTAATAATTCAATATCTAGGGATTAATAATAGGTTTTATACTTAGCATGGGACATTGTATAGGGATTAACAACTTATTTTGTATAACTTGGTAAGCTACCCCCACTAGTGAATATCTTTATGGAATTTTTCATAGATAGATTTAAAAAATTGACTTAAAGAGATATAGCTGACATATTCTTTTTCATTCCATTCCCATCATTTCCATCATTTTGGATCTAGATATCGGACCCCCACATTGAGTTGTATCATTTCATTAGTAATTTCCTACAGGGAGAAGTAATGTTCCATTTGGGTGGCTCATACTAATGGGTTAGAAACATAAAAGTTGTTAAGTTCCACCTTAGGAGAATGGTGCCACGTGTTATTACCCATTGATGTAATGATGTGCATATACAATGAGGGTTGTGAGTGGCTAAATAGCCCCAAGTAATAATTTGATTCATGGTTTGGATCAATGTGGTTTGCAATCCACTAGTTTTCTTTTGGTATTCCTTGAAATAGAATACTCATCAACTTCTTAGTCGACATATTTTTGAAGTTGTTGAACATTTAATATAGCCTCTTCTCCAACCTTCCATCCAACTTCTTATCCAAATTCTCATCAAACCTAGTTATGTCTTCCTAAATTTTCTTAATATGATCTTCCACACAGTCCAACATGCTTGTAGAATATCAAGTTTTCATTATTCTTAGAGAATTATGAGGTGGATTATAGGTGCCCTTCATGGGTGAGGTTATTCAAAACATTTACTGGGACATGGTTGGGAAACGAGAGTGTCAATTGTTATATCTCTTTGATATATGTGCATGGTCCAATAGTAGTACTCAACCCAATATATCAGGGCACTAACCGGGAGGCTCACAGATTCCCTTAGTCATACTATTCAATGACTAGATAATGATCTCCCTAAGTGATTTTCTTGGTCTACTATAGAAAAACAATGACTAATTGGTTTATCTAAAGCTAGTTTCAAGCATACCTAGGATACTTCTTATATACCCAAGGGTACACAAAGTAATATTTTTTTATATAGGCACTTTCTAACATGGTGTTACTCAAAGAGGTAATGATAATGGTTACAAGGGTTTCTGACAATGGGATTCCACTTGTATCTCATGTGTGTATTCTTCCCCTTCCACTTTTTAACCCATTGAATGGCATATCATTGTGTTACTTAATGATTCCATCAATGATCAAAATTGAGGTCTTCATTTATTTTCAAAATCCCTCTAGCCCTTCATCGAAGGGCTTAAAATTATTTCCCATGCAAATGAAAACTAAAATAAAAAACCACTTTTCAAATTTGAAATGAAAGCCATTTCATATTTTTTCAAGTGAAGAGAAAGAACAAATTTCTTAATATGTTCTACTTTTCATTGTTTTTATTGGTTGGAAAATTTCCTTAATACGTTCTTTATTCTTATATTGTTTTCGTAACTTTTTTTTTTTCTTTTGTTAGTCATTTTCCCTTATATCTTAGTAAATTTTTTTTTTAATATGTTCTACTTTTTATTCTTTTAATGTTTTTATAAGTTTTTTTTTTTAATTAATCCTTTCCCCCTATAGCTTAGCAATAAAAAAATAAAAAAATGCTAACATTTTTCTTGTTCCAAGTCAATTCAAAGAAATATTTTTTATGTGTTTTATACAATATAATCCTATTTTTATGGAGCTCACACATGCATGTATATTTTTTTTATTGAAGAAATAGAAATTGAGAATCAAATTGTCGCTTCTCTTGGTATCTAGATTTATGAAAAAAACTTCTTGTTATCTACTTGACTTGCTCATAACTATTGGTATATTATTTCCATCTTGTGCAAGTGCCATCTTCTACACAACATGTCTTCATGGTACTTGCTACCCAATTCCCATATTATTAATTAGGATTAGGAACATTTCTTCTTATGCACAATAAGAGTTGGGAGTTTCTTCTCCACATGTTTCTTTTGCACAACAAGAGCCACTAGTTTCTTCTCCATAGATATATTGATCATCGTTGGTTTCTTCTCTAGTATTAATCAGCCAGGGTTTTTCTGTTCTGTGAGCAACTGTTCTTTCTCCTTCTGAATTTGCACTCTATCCTCTGCAAACTTCACCTGGAGGTCATCTTTTTCATGTTGTGCAACACGACATTGTTCTAGGACTTCCTCCTTTGCTTGTTTCAGGGCCTCTATGAATTGTTATCTTTCCTCCTGGACACAACAAAGGAGAGCTTCTGTTGAGTCTGTTAATCTTCGTAGTTGGGTAGGCTCATCTTCTATTTCTATGTCTCCTATTGACAACAGCGCAGTAGACACTGTGTGGCTCGAATAAAGGGCGTGTTGTACTCCTTTAAGCTCTACTTTGATCCTGTCGAGAATTGCTTCTTGCTTGGCTTTGCTTCGCTGCAAAATGTCTTCTGAGGTATCTGATACAAAACAAATGATAAGGTCAATGTCATCCATCATGAGTACAGTGTGGAATGGAGGTTTATTGGCTTTTGACTTCTTTCGTGATGAAGGTTTCTTTGGGGATCCCTTTATTTTCTTGGATGTTTTTGTTTCTGGAAGGGGATCTCTAGGCGGTGTTACTTCACCCTTATTCTTCTTGTCTTCTTTTCCGTCATCCTCTTCTTTGTCTACTTTGTCTCCTCCTCCCCCTTCAGGTGAATATGATGCAGTCTCCTCTAATACGCTGTTCAATTCTTGGACCTCTTCCTTCTTTTTCTTCCTACTGTTGTCAGGTGCATCATATTCTTTGTGAGTAACTATAGGACTTATGATGAGGTTGGAGTCGAACAATTCTACTTGTTCGACTGGTACTAGAAATTCTGCAATCCATTCTCTGGTTATTTCCTCCATGTCTTCCTCGGTGAGCTTATAATAATATTGGAGCTCCTCCTTATGTTTGTCTCTGCGTGCAATGATATATATGAAATTCCTATCTGCACAGAACTTTGTGAATGGCATGAACCGATGAAGGGTGTTCGGTGTCATGCGAGGAAAGGACTCAATGGCCCTCTTCAGCTACATATAGTAGGTTCAGAACACCGCATTTGACTTCCATTATTTTTCCATGTCGCTAGAATAACATAGCATGGTGAACTTTGCAGCTAGTGGTTCAGACGACTCAATTTCAAGGAAGATCGCTCCTTCCGACATCTCCCAAGCAATGAGGGCAATGAGGATCAAAAACCAACTGAAATGAAACTCATAGCCCTGGTCCTGATCTTTGCAATAATCTTGTTCTAAAAAGTTGACAAGGTAGATTGCCCAGTTCATTTGTATCTCTTCAACACATTTCCCTGCGAGGTTGATGACAAACCACATGACCTCTGTTGGCCTGTTCTTCCTGACGATCTTACCAACGATCAAGTGGAAAGCTAGGTGCACTACGTCATTTTGAATGGAGGCTACCTTGTAGCCCCACTTCCCATTTTCCACATCGCCATATGTGTCTTTTATTGTCTATGCCAGAGCGTAATCTGTGGCTTTGCCCTGGTAAAAGTCCTATGGGTCTGGTCCTTGCATGCTTAATCTGATGATCCAGTGGATCAACACAAGATCTACTATAATGCACCTATCCAACCATATGTAACCACCATGGATGCATGACAACAGGATATTAACACACGCGTTAACATCCTAATGTTTTCCAAAGTGTGGTATCTTCATTACATTGAGGATCATGGACCTCGCAATGTCCATGGTCCACCACTGGGGGATTATCTTTGACTTTTTCCCTGTTGTCTTGGTCAAATACTTATGAGGTGCGAGCATGCCATAGTTCTTGTGGTATCCCAAGTTATAGTCATTGAAATTCAATGATAGAATCCTCTCCAACTGCGGTTTGACTGCACGTATCCCCTTCGGGAGGTACACAATAATCAAGGTGTAGTTGAAGTCCCTTGGGATGCTGTCATGACTCACTATGCTAGCCAGAGGTGGGATGTAGTTAGGCAGGATTGATGGGATGAGATTTTCATTTTCCAAGTCATAACGATGGTTGGATCATTTCTCTATCACAACTTGAGATGGCCTAGATCAACATGTAGTCGATGAGGATGCTTGCACTCCTCTCATTGATGAAGCCTATGGTCTTGCAGACATGACTTTCTCAGCCATGAGGTCTATTAGGATTTCTTCGATGGATTTCTCTATTGCGCTAAAGTCACCTGACATACACACTCAAGATCAGATATCTCAGGTCAGTGAACAATTATCCAATGTAGCAGAATGTATGGGAAGGTCTCAGTAGGCACTGCACAAAAGAAACTAGTTCTCAACGGGCTCGGATAATTCACAATTTGCAAAAATTGTTTTCGATAAGATTGTCGATGAGTTAAATAGATAACATCATAACAGACTTCTCCAACAGGTAGGAATGCATTAATCAATGTGATTCCATCCATTAGGGCGTGGTCACAATGGTACAATGGTGAACATTTCGGCAACAATTGCATTTTTAGTCGTTCTGGAGCGTCGGTCTAATGGTCGGGATGCCTCCAATGGTCATATCGGTCCACCGTGGTGAAGTGCCAATCTGCGTTGTTCTGATATTCTGGCGAGGTTCAAGTTCTGCAATATTTCCTTCTGTTAAGTCCTCTCTAGAACCTCTTGCAATTTTTCTAGCTTTGATTTCTTCTTATTGAGCTTTCTATCTTTCTTTCCTGTGATCTGATTCTCTGGATTCCTTTTTCCATTCTTTTTCTTATCTCCTCTTGGCATAGTAACTTCACACTGTTGAGGTCCTTTCAAAGGGTTCAAGGGTAATACTTCTTCTTCCTTTGGAGTAGGTTCTCTACTCTCTTCCATGGATAGGTTTCTTAAGTCTTCATGCATTCTTTCAACTTCAAGAGCCAGGTCTCTAGCCCGCAGTAGCTTCGACTTGTACTCATATTCTTCTATTAAGTGCATTATTCTCCTAGCCATGAAATCCCTTAATTCATTTTTTTCTGTTGTAGGTCTTCCTCTTCTTGTTTCCTTCGTATTTGATCTTTCTCAATCCAGGTCATCCCTAGAAAAAGAGCAAATGGGGTGTTGTTCTCAACAAACTTAACAACCTCAAATTCTTCTTCCATCGATGTTCCATGAGAAATCATAGGTATCTGGGTAAGTCTTCCACATAGGGTTATCAATTTTCCTTTAAACAATCCTATCCCTCCCAATGAAGGAACCATAGCAGGCTTTCCTAAAATTTCTCAGGTTCTTTCTGTCATAATATTCACCTGTGTTTCCTCATCCAGAACATAGTCTATGTCGAAGTCTCCTATTCTTGTTTCTCTTCACTTTTTCTCTTTTACGATCTCTGATAAACTGATATCTCTATGATTATCCAGTGTTTCTTGCATGTAATAATATAGTCTCTGATTCTTTCTAGTTTTTTAGCATATTCTTAGTTTCTTGTTTTTTCTCAAGGTTTTGTTGTCGCACATTCATCTTTTCAACTTTAGAAATCATCCTAGGGCAATCCAAGAACTCATGATCCATGGATTTATAACAAAGACAACTAGGACCTCCACCAGGGCATTCCTTAACAAGATGGCTAGGTCTTATGTAGCTATAGGAAAGATTCAATCCTCTCTTTCTCTTAAATGATGCCCAACCTGTCCTATATTGCGCACTGGTATCATAGTGATTAACTTGCAAAAAATTATTTCTAGGTTCCTGCATCCACTTGTTAGACCAAACATTCTTTCTATGCATAAGAATCACATATATTTCATTATTTCTATCAAATATATTCATATCAAATCTCCTTTCTTCTAGCTATGCCATATTTTTTAGACTAGGATCAAATCTATCAAACATACATAGATCCATTCTTTCGAAGCAAAAATTTTAACTTATCTTACCTTTATTAGAGCACAAATATTTTAAGATCTTACCTCTTTTCTTCAGAGTTGATTCCTTTCTTAGCATAGAGCTTCGTAAGTCGAGTAGAATACTACACACCACAACAGCAGATCTACACACAGAGCTTTATTCTCTTCAGTTCCCAGCAATCACAGTTTCAGGTCTCGACAACAGAACCATTTCTTCTTGAATTTGTCACTTTACTTTATCATTTAAATAATAATTTCTTCTTTGAAAACTCTTTTACTTCTTTGACCTTTTGGGGCTTCAAGCCAACATATGAGGGTCCTCCAACTTCGTAAGGCCATAACTCTCAAACTGTGAGGAGTTATGTGGCGTTTCACATACCACCATAAATGGCTTGACATGTACTATCCATATAGAATAGTATTACATTAAAATGTATTAAAACTCATACCATTATACATGAAACAACCTTGGGTCCATTACCCAAACCTTTGTGCTACCAGAATTCACTATCGGGCTTTCTTCAAGGGTTGACATCAATGATAACTAACCTTAATCAACATCATGGAGGAGGAATATGGTAAAATTATTATGTCATATTAGATCCATCATAGCTTATGATTTAGTAGTACTACCTATCCCTAGATAGTTCTAGGATATAAATTTTATTTCTAAGTAAAGTGATTTTTAACCCCACTACAAGTCCAATGTGGATTCGAACCCAATATTTTTATCTTTATCCAATATTTCTTCCCTCCTTCCCTTATTTGTTTTTATTATAGGATTATTTAGGGTAAAGTATTCTTCTTCTCCATCCACCTCTTGGATATACAAATATTGTTTCCTACTTTGAACCCCACTAGGAAGGGGAGGATATTTTTCTAAGGAATCATCAAAGGACACTAAAGAGATCATGAAATCCCTAGAGGGGGTTCTGAAGGTGAGAAATAAGGAGGATTATGGGGAAGGGGGGGAATTTTTTTTAGATATAGTAAGGGGTCAGGGAAGAGGAAGGGATTATGAAGACGAGGGGGGAGGGATAGGGGGAGAAGGGGTCATAATGAAAAATTAGTTGGATCTGGCTAGGAGAGAATGATATAATGATTTGAAGAGGACAATATCTTTCCAAATGGGGATTTGTTGGAAGTTAATACTTTCTAAGAATATTTAGATGATTTATTCACATGCTTCCATTGATCTTGAGTAATAGGGGCTAGAGGAGGGGTAGCAAGATTGTAGTATTTGGGAAAATGGCAATATTCATGGAAATATTTACATTTCAAAGAAAATTTCTCATAATCTAGTTTTTGAATTTGATTCCAATTGTCCATGATTAAATTCATGCCATTAGGAAACCCTTTTCTCAAATCATTTTCTACAAAAATTCGAACAGAAGCATACATTCTCGATTTGGGTTAAGAATTTTCTACAAATTTTCCAAGGGAATTTCATATTGCATCTAACAAATCATTTCTCCAACAAATTTGAGGGGGAATATGAGGAATATGGACCCACATGGGGATTGTAGAGGGAACAACCACCTCCAAATTAAAATATAGGGCCCATATGTTCAAGTACATACCTATTGGTCCCAAGAAGTAAGGGACATTCTAGAAGATTATATCCCTATCCTCTTTGAGCTCAAACAAGAAGGTATAACACCCTCTTCCACATAATAAATAAGACAACTTCCCTTTGATAAGAACCATTCATTTTTTTGGAACCCACTAGTTCACGACTTTAAGGGAGGGCCATAGACTAGTGAGTTGACCAATGAGAGATATTTATACAAGGCCAACAAATTTCATACATGAAGTTATGGAAGGAATCTTAATATTGGGGATGTATTCAACTCTCTTGAAAAAACAAGAGGGATTCAACTTTGAACTTGGTTTCTTAAGCACATAGACTAATTACTGGAAGTAAATCACATCAATGGAGAGGAGAGGGGATATTTATTATATTCCCCCTCCTAAATCCATTGCCAAGAGATTCAATTATAAGGATGGTGATGGTTAGAGATCATAGCTAGGGTTTAGGGGGGCACTAGTTAGTGCTTAGAGTCAATTCATCCAAATCCATTAACAACCAGTTCTCTCATTAATTTTATTCACAGTTTTTTGGTCCATTAATAAATGGATGGTGTTTCCAAGGGGATCAAACAAAGGAACAAATTATATTTAAAAAATTCAAAACAAAATAAGTCATACAAATAAATACAAATCATAAGTTTATAGGGGAAAACCACAATGGAAAAAACTATTGTTGAATCTCTTCTCTCCTTTTGTATTGCTTCATAAATGTTTACAATTCTCTATTCTCTTTAAAAAAATATTACATATTTCATTAAATTTTCATTGATTATAGTCTATTGTGAATTTTCACGAATTGAAATACCCCCAAAACTATCAATATTAAGGAAGTTAGGATTTTGTAGTAGACCCCAAAATGTTGATTTTCACAAAGGCCCATTTTAATACACCCTCAAACCTACTATTTTTCATTAAATAAAATTTTCTTTATATAACCCAAAATAACCACACATTTGCTTAGGGTTCCCTCCACTAGGTTCTCACCCTCATTTACCATGTTGTTTTCATCCTTGTTAATTTTTCTCTTTAACTTCCATATCTTGGAAGTTTCAAAATTAGAAATATCTACCTAAGATTTTTACTCCAAATGTGTATCTTGGAGCTACAAGTTCAATATGATTTGTGTCACTCTCTCCACTATGTATGATGATAGTCCATGAAGGGATTTGTTTTTAATATTTTTCTTTAGGTAAGGTCTTTTGTACTTTGATAGGTGTTGGTTGTGGAGCCTGATTATCTTCCTGATTCAGAGGTCTTTGTTTTCTTCCTGATTCAGAGGTCTTTGTTTTCAGCCGTGTTTATACCCCATTAATACTTTACACCCCAGAATAATGTACACTCCTCCATGCAGGGGAGTACAGAGGGGGGTTACCCCTTCTGGAGGGTTCGGGGGAAAATCCCCCAAAGGAAAATTTTCCTTGTAAATGTATATTGTAATTTCATTGTAAATCTGGACCATTCATTATAAGGTCACATATTTGATGGTATAAGTTATGTTAGGGTTTTTTTCCCTAGAAGGAAACCCTATTTTATGATGGAAACGTATTGCGGCTATGTATCATTGTGAAAATTGTATTCTGAGTGAGGAGACTATGAGAGAAAGAAGAGGAAGTTATAGTGGGCATGATGTAGGTTGTATCCCTTCATTTGCTGGATAATAATAAAGGAAGGACCTGGAAATTTCTCTGGTGGACGTATCCCACACTAGGTGAACCACTTATATATGTGTCCCTATTGTATTGTGTATCTTATGTGTTTTATTTCTGCATTTGTTTTATTTTATTTCTCCACGATCCTATTTTTCTAAAAATTGGTATTAGAGTGAAAGGTAACTTGCTGGCACATGGGCAGACCCAGGGTTCAACGCTACAACAACACACCAACAAAACCCTATCTATCGACCCTTTCGACAACACCTGTGAAGTAGGTCAAGTCTCACTCGAGGTAGAGGTAGGGGTGGTTATAGGACTCTGGTGTCTACAATCTAGCTGGGACACAGATCTGTGATCACAATACTTAACAGAGAACTTAGCAGTTAACATTCATTAGTATTTAACCCTTATTCACATCGCAGGTAAAACCCTAATTATAGAGCATCACAGTATTCAACAAGATTTAACACATTCAATCACTTAGAACCTCAGAATAGATTAGATGTAACATTCATTCACATTACTAAGCACTAATATATTATAACAGATGCATCTAACATACAGAAATATAACAACACTAAGCATAAATCACATCAATCACACAATGCAACCACAACACAGGATATATGTGGTTCACCCCCAGCGTGGGGCTACATCCACCAACTCTTCTTCTTCTTTATTGTCTTCTATCAATCTTTGTACATGCACAGAGCCACAAAACCACTCTGCATAGGACAGGATATATGCTCACACCTCGCCAGATCCTCCTTCCCTAAGTTAGGTCATAGCACAAAGCCTTTCTTACAATCACTTGCACTTAGTTCTGCAAGTTCTCAACACACAATATGCACAGAGCTAGCTCAATCACATAAATCCAACTACAAGCACTTAACATAGCACAACACTTAGCACCTAACACCTAGCACCTAGCACCACCTACTTACATCACCTAACTTTCTATTTATACATTACAAATCAGCCTAAACAGGGGTAAAACCCATGGGCCAACATCCCATACCCATTACATAAACCCTAAACCCAAAAAATCCTGCAAAAGGGAGCGAGATCCCGCGATCTCCGCTTCGTCTTTGACCAGCCTGTCGAAGTCCCAAAAATGGTCAAACATGATACATAAACCCTAAACCCAAAAAATCCACAAAGGTTGGAGGGATCCCACGATCTCTGCTTCGTCAGGCACCTTGCTGTCAACCAGCCTGTCGAAGTCCCAAAAATGGTCAAACTTGACCAACATTTCCACAAAACCTGGTCAAGGGCCAACAATAAATTACTACCAAATACTCTAAAATAATTCCAATAAGCATCAAAGAAAAAGACTGATGAGAAGAGATCAAGGCATTTTCCCCATTATTGTAACACACTCTAGACTCACTTCTCAGCTTATGTCATGAAAAATAAATGTATGTCATATACTGCAATTTTTTTTAAAATTATTTATATCATTCTAAATTTCTTGGATACCATCAATTAATTGATTTCATCCTTCCTAAAGGATGATTAACCTTATTCTCCACTTTGATACCAATCTAAATAGTTCTCTGCATATGAAACAATATCCAGTGCAACAACACCATGCAATACAAAGCATAACTATGCATAACACATAATAACCTTGAGAAATATAATTGTTCACCGTAGTAGAAGTTAAGCATAGAATTACACATAATAATCAACATATAAGAAAATAACATCAATAGTACTTATGTTTTATGAAAATCACTATCTTTTTGTAGACCTGACACACTCCACCCGAGGACAGAGATTGTTGTTCTAGAACTCTCAATAGTAGGTCACCCCCAAGATGGGGCTATGAATCCACTAGGGAAAATGATACCTAATTCAACTAGGTATAATAGTCTTCACAAACAATGTCTAGGCCATGGTAACAAAGTCTAGTAGTAATTATAACCTACTACATATCATTCCCCATCAAATTTCACAACCCAAGGAAGTGTACCAATCTTCTCTACACCAAAGTCCATCGGGATGTCCCACTTCTCTTATAGGGCTCCAACACATGCCACCCAAGAAGTATCAAAGATTTGTGGCTCTACGAAGTCCAACTACTATAATGTAGTCACTAGGAACCCTCCAGGCCTCACACCAAGGGAAACCTATCCTAGACAATTCTCTCTCTAGGGATCCATCCTTCGCCAAGGTAACCCAAGGAGAAATTTTCACCCAAATCCACCTAGGATTCATAGGGTCTCAGTGGCTCACTAGATCACATCGTATATTTCCTAGACCAAAAATGGAAAAAATGAACGATGATAGTGATGGAATGGATATTTTTCACTAAAACCAAATTTAATATATGCATGTTCCCTATTTGAAAAGTGGAAACCATGGAGATACTTTCCTCACAACTTGGTAGCTCGTTCCCCCACTTGAGAACTTAGGAAAAAATCATAACATGAGAAATTAGGCTATGACTTAGGATTAATTTAATATTTGACTTAGCCCCCTTGGCTTAAGCCCCTTACTTAGGATTAATTTAATATTTGACTTAGCCCCCTTGGCTTAAGCCCCTTCCAATAATCCATTATCTCCCTTTCCCTCTCATGGATTTGTAGCCCCTAATACACTCTTATCTTACTTGGTCTACAACAATGATGTATTTTATTAATATATCAACGTGTGATTACAATTTACAATGCTAGGCTTGCTACCCTTTCAACAAACATGCTCTCTAGCCTAATATAACATAGGAAATCTAGTGCAAAACATATATACACAGGAACTCTAACCCAAAAACCATATTTTCTAACAAGCCCATATAATGTATGTACATTTACAACCTAGGAATCAATCTTGGGGTATTACAAGTGGAGTCACTAGTTCTATTGTAGATAAAAACATCCTAATATATAGGGTCAAACTATCATAGAGAAATGTGAAGAGTAACAAACTTCCTTTCAAAAATCCAAACTTTAACTACTTGCAATAACTAACAATCAATTGAAGGAATCAAAAACCTCGTTCAAGTGGTTTCCTTGAGATGTATATTTTATGATAATCCCACTATAATTTTAACCAATCCAATCTATACTTTGAGACTTGCACATAAATAAAGAACAACTTTTCCCAATTTAATTGCTTATAAATAAATAAAAAAGTACGATAGTAGCTAAATTTAACTAAATGATCAAGTAAGGTAATTCACACATTTAAACACCAATTGAATTCAATAATAATAATAGAAAAAATTCATTTGGTGGGGGGGGGTGTGAGAAGAAGAGAGATATTCATTTTATTACTAATAAAAAAAATTACAATTATACTTGATATTCTTCTACCAACACCTTTTGTAATTGTCACCCAGGTTCCTCCGATCCCGGGCCACTTAGGACAACTTTTGGGCTCTATTTCCTTACTAAGAAAAGGCTTAAAGAAACTAGAAAGTTTAAACATCAAATCCAAATAGAAGAATCCATAACTTAGAAACTAGGGTTTCTAGTACAAGAAGGTCATCATAACTCATATTCACAATCACCTTTGACTTCTCCAACATAAGGGTGCCAAAATGGTGGTTCTTATATCTACACTTTATTGAACATTATGCCTCATTTTATAGTCTTATGAATTGGTTGAGGTAGTTGGTAATATTCTTTAAGGAGGTACATGTGTATGGATCTTGCAAAATTTCTTAGGAGCAAGTGATTTTCAAGAATTTATTATGTTTTTCCCACTTTTCAAGGTACATGCACCTTTTGTGAAGGAAAGGAGCATGTACATGCACCTTTCTCAATGGAAAAAGGTGTGGGAATCATAAAATAATGTTTATTTTTTGTCATGCTTTAGGATGAGAAATCACTGCAAGTAATAAATATGGAGATATGGGCATTAGAGAAATGATGGTGTTAAATATTCCTATAACAATTAAAGCAAGGTTCTACATAGTATTAAAGTTGAGGATGAAGTCCTCTACTCAACAAGAAGAATAATGTCCCATTTATGTATCTTAAATGTTACATGTAGAAAACTCATGACAACCTTGAATAGGAATTTCTCTTGTTTATATCGAGAAGTAAAAGAAATTAATTGTCATAATATCCTTTGGATTTCATGGATTTTGTGTAATGGCAATACAGTTGTATAGTTGAGGATTTTCTAAACCCAACTTTTTTGAACTTCAACAGGTGTGTGCCAATGATTCCCTTTATCATTTCTTTGTACTCTTGTTGCATATGCTCATCAAGAATTGTTTGTTGAAAATAGTGGACTTGATATGAGGCTTCATCCAGTAAAATTGGTTTTCTCATAGTACTAACTGGGAGTTATGAATAAGATACATATGTTGCAAGGTTGTGGGCCAATACCATTTTCCCTCTTTATTCATTCTTTCTAGAAAAGTCTCAAAAATTTGTATGCTATCCTACTATCAATTTATATGGTTGTGTTGTGCCCATGCGGGGGTTTCTTTGAAGTACGCATGGGTAGATCTATGAAACAATCAAGTGGTATTATATCCACCTCCCTCTTTATTCATTCTTTCTAGAAAAGTCTCAAAAATTTGTATGCTATCCTACTATCAATTTATATGGTTGTGTTGTGCCCATGCGGGGGTTTCTTTGAAGTACGCATGGGTAGATCTATGAAACAATCAAGTGGTATTATATCCACCTTTTGTAATAGTTTTACTAGTTTAATAACTTTCAATTTCAAATGATTATGATTTTTTATGCATAAATGTGACAGTTATTTCTTATTGAAATGGTATAATGCAAAATATGAGTGCTCCCTTGAAGTATTATCTTCTAATCATGTAGAAACGAAATTATAATATAAATATACATGGAAATCTATAGAATCCTAAGGAAAAGGAGTTATAATTTGCAAATATATGGTTGTAGGATAAAGTATAAGGAAGATGGTTCAATCTCCAGATACAAGGTGAGATTGGTGGGTAAAGAATTTTCACAAAAGGTCAATTTGAAGAAATGTTGCATATTTAGCTATGATGAAGATAATTAGATTGGTTTTAACTATAAAACATTATTTAACTTAGTCTAGAATAGAAGCAAGCATACTTACAAAGCATTAAAAATCCATATATTTCCTAACCTATGTGTAATATACCTTCATTTAATATTTCCTGAGATGTATACAAAGTAAGCATGGATTTTTTATAATTGGGGTTGGCGGAAAGTGGAAACCAATAACCATCTAGCCAACACTTCAATTGCATCAATTCATAGGGTGGATCATAAACTATTATTACACATTAAAAATCTCCAAGTGTGACTTAAACATAATAGCAGAGCACTAGAGGTAACCTATGCTTCAATGGATGCTCCTCAACTATATAAATCAAAAGATCAACAAAATAACACAAAACTACCCAATGAAATGATCCATTTTTTTTTTAAATTTAAAACCCCAATAGTTCCACTTATGCAACAACAATGTAGCATAAAACTACACCATGTGAAAATCAAATTATGGAAACATTTCAAATTTATATACTTGACAACACAATGTATTGAAACAAATCTCCTCGAGATTCCTAATTGTTTCTTTCTCCACTTGATATTGTTCAAGAACCCAACATGCATGTAGGTTCTTTTAAGTAGTTCCTACATGTAGTGAGAGACTAAAACTTCTATGTAGTTAAGAAAATTCTCTCTTTCATATTGTTTTCAATTCCTATTAGACTATTCTTTATAAGTCAACCCTTATTGAAACACCTACTCTACCTATTCTCATTATGTTATGGTTACAAAAAATGCCAGTGAAAGTCAAACACCCAAACAAAGAAACTTCAAAGAATAAATTTTATAAATCTAAGATTCCATAATGAAAACAAAGACAATAAATACACATTTCAAGTCATCTATTAATGACTATTTGTTATGAAAGAAAAATAATGTGTGTAGTATGCAAACTTATTTCGATCTATAATATTTTTTTCTCAAAGGAATGACCAATTCAAAGGGACATTTACATTATAAATGCCACATTCATTATGATTATGTTAGATGATAAGGCTCATTCAAATGCTTTTCCATTATAAGGGTAGATGCAAAACATTATGGGGCACAAAAATTTGACTAGTGTTAACATAATAGGTTCATTTTGGTGGCATAAAAGAACTTTGATATGGTTAACAACATTTCTTCTAAATATAGGAGAAGCTTACTAGACACTAAAACGTTTTTCTTTACATTATAGGCTAGATGCAAGGAAATATGTATAATTCCTCAAGAATAAGCTGTAGGGTAATTAACTTGGTTCTATAACCATATGAACTTTAAGGCAACAATTTAATAATTTATAGTTACTAAGAAAAATAACATTGAAAAATAGATAAAAATTAGCTAACGTAACAAATACATTCAACTAACATAAGACATGGGGAAATATATTGGACATACCTTCAAATTTAAGGTAGTTGTTGCTGGATTAATGAGAGGGGGATTGAATTAGTAATAGAGAAATAAAATCCTTTTTAACCACAAAAAGAAAGTATTATATCAATGTAGCATTATCATCCAATAGTTGCAGAGTAAATAAACAATGAACAAATGAGAAATCATACACATACAGAGTACACCAACATTTTTACATGGAAACCCAAAGCGGGAGAAAACCACATAATGATTTTTCTTATATGTCTTTAAGAATTACCTACTTTGGAAACACCAACTTCCTTTTTTGTCTAGCTGCAACTTGAAGGAGGCTCCAACCCCCTAGTTTCCCAAGCTACAACCTGAGAGAAGCTCCAACTCCCTAATTCTCTGGCTAGAACCAGAAGGAGGATACAACCCCCTAGTTTCTCAGGCTACAACCTAAGGGAAGCTCCAACTCCCCAATTCTTGGGATACAATCAGAAGGAGGCTACAACCTCCTATGTTCTCCAGCTACAGCCACCTATCCTTTCCCCATCCAACTGCCCTGACATATAAGAAGAATGATGGAACCATTGTCACACTATCACTATGAGATATACTGTTGTAAACCTATACCAATCAACCTGCACCAAAAAACCTATACCAATAACCTAAACCATGCATCAAACTGTACCTCAAACTGTAATCAACTTGTACCATAAACAAGTGCATCAACCATGCAACAACCTG
>CBVK0100175020.1:0-19352 GCA_900067695.1 Picea abies
AGAGCCCCAAAATGGCCCTGGAAGTACATAAAGATGTACTGACATGAAAACTTCCAAAATAATCCAATTGGATTAGGTAGGTGGCCACCAATCTCCACCTAGAAGCTGTGTAGGACTTCAGACATCCCATAAAGTGTAGAACCCACAATTACAAATAATTATAGAAGAACGTGTTGAGTAAAGGATGAAACTCTTCTCACGGCCATATTATCACATGTAAGGTTAGGGTAATTATCAATGGAAGACATGGATAATGAGTTTGAGAAGTAAGTTTCTTGGTTTATATTTTATTGATGTTAGGTTTATAAAAAAAAAAAAATCAATGTAAAATATTAAGTATTTTTTTATAGATGTCATTATAACTTAATTTTTTCTATTAATCTAGTTGTATGGTTTATATGAGAATATAAGATAAAATGGCTAGATTGTAGATGCCATTATAACTTTATTTATTCTATTAATCTAGTTGCAAGGTTTATATGAGAATATAATATCAAATGGTTAGATTGTTGAATGAACAGAGTTTGGAATATGTTAGATGCAACTATCTAAACTCAAGCTCTGCAATAGCCTTGAGACAATGTTTTTTTCATTTAAAAATGTATGTTGATCTCTTATATTTATTTTATTCGTTTTTAGGCGTGTGTGTGTGTGTGTGTGTGTTTATTTTTCATAAAATACACAAAAGAGGAAAATAGAGGGAGTAATATAGACCTTTAAACTTTGTATTCAAAGAGCCAAGTTTAAAACACAATGAAGGTAATGTCTTGAAAATGTTCAACTTGATGATACCCTTGATCACACATTTGGAATGGGATCAGCATTGTGCAATATCATGTAATATTAGGTGACTGTGAAAACATTGCAAAACATTCTCCTAAAAGGGAGTATTGCCTAGTTATTGCAGATATCTCTCATGGTTACAATATCCAAAACATTGATTATGATTATGAATACTTACCAAGCATTCAATAAAAATTTTACGAGATTCACAAATGTCACAACGTCGCCACTTTGGAGTTTTTTGTTTATTCATCCAAACACATAATATTAGTTCTATCGACCTTCAAGGGTAAAGAGAATTCAAGGAAACACCTTTATTAGTAAGAGATTTAAACGGTATTGTTTAATGTTAAAAGTCAAAAATCAAATTTATCTACTAATTGATTGAATTCTTATTTATTTATGTTATATGTACAAACCTAATATTTGTAGCTCCAATAGGGATCCATTTATAAGTGATATTGAAAGCATACATATTGCATGTTGTGCAAATGATGATACTTATGATCTTGTTCTTATCAACGAAAAAGTTGGAGGAAAAATGATGATACTTATGATCTTGTTCTTATCAACGAAAAAGTTGGAGGAAGAGATAATCATTTCTTGACTTAATGCCAATTAGAAAGCTAACTTATGAATACAATAATCTGAATAGAGAGATTGTAAATATTTATGAAAAACCACAATCACTAATTACTTATTTTTTTAATTATTTTATAGGAGATTGGGTTTTGGATGTGTTCTCAATTTCATGTAAAGTTTTTTGACATAGTAGACATGAAAATATACTTCAACATTTCATTTTTTTTTTATTATTTATAATATTTTAATTTTTTTTTTTCTATTTGGTGATTATGTACAACACTAGCACGTTGTTTGCTAAAAGGATGAAATTATATATACATTGAACATGATGCATATAACGCAATTTTGTTAAGTAGATAATTAAATTTATTAAATCTCTTATAGATGAAATGTAAGAAGTTGGCTTGAAAAAAGAAGATTTTAGTGCATCAAATGTGGCAAAAATGTCAAAGGAGCCTTAACCACCATTTAAAAGGTTGTTTGGAGATGATCACTTTGGACAACTTGCAAACATAGATGACCCAATGTAAAAGTAGAATGATGTTCAAGAAGAAACTCAAGCTCCTAAAAATGAAGATGTAATTGTTGAAAATGACAAATTTGACATAATTGATATTATTTATTTGATTTAAAATGTCCTTGAAGAACATGTTCAATTTGACATTATTGGTGATTTATATTTGTGATGTTTTGGATTTTGACATTTTACAATAATAATAAGTATCTATATATATTGTTGTTTTATGATAATGTTATATCAATTATCTTATTTACATTTTGGCTTTCTTTTTTTGTGAATCATTACTTTATGGAAAGTAACATTAAATATTGTCCTTTTTATAATAAAATTTATAAAAATATGTAAAAAATATTATTATTTTTTTCTCTCCTTTTTTTTCCAATTTTAATCATAAAAAAGCTTTATTCAACATGGCATTTTATATCCCAAAAAATCTAAAATGTATATGTTTTCATTATAACTAGATTTTAACGAGCTTTTAACGGTATAGTTTTTTTTCTACATATTTAAAGGTAATGTTATTTAGGTATAGCTATAATCAACCATATGTTGAAGTAAAGTTAACAAAGGGTTAATAAATAATATTTTAAATTGTAATTTAAAATATATGGCATTCTAAAATATTTAAGAATATATATTTAGATGAAAATTATAACTTTGAAAAAATAAATGAAACATAGAATTATTAATAATGTTAAAATGTCAAATTTTGGATTTAAAAAAATATTGAAAAAGCAAAAAAAAACAAAAAACAAAAAAAACATTTTAGAAAAATTGAAAAATAATACTTAAAAAAGAATGTTGATATGTTATAGATAAGAAGATTTAAAATGTCAAAAAATTAACTAAAAAAGAAAGGTGATTCTAGAGAACCACTCAGTTGAAATGGGGGTAAAAAACATTAAATGCAACCTCTAAAAATGATGAATTTGGATGATACACATTAAGTAACTATGTTGTATCTGATCTTCTCAACACTTGTTTAAAATGAAAGTGAAGTTCAATATAAATCCATATGAAGGTGAGGTGTATGCACTTAAATTGAATCATCGATTACAATAGTTAAAAGTCAATTTCAATGTGCATAACATATGAGAGGAACAAAAATAATTTTTCCTAGACTAAAGCATAAAATTGGCGGGAGAGCCACATCAAGGCACTTAGGGTCAGGGGGTACCCACTAGTAACTAAGTGGGAGTTATGAAAATACCTCCTCCAATCCTAGTTTTACCCTATTAGGTTTGAAGAGGAACAAAGGAATCAATGAAACTACTACCAACATAGGCAAGGATATAGGGTACAAGAGTACACCAAAGATTTACAAAAGTAAGCCATTTAGTTTGGAACAAATCCTCCAGACCTTGATGTGGTCATCAGGTACCTAGGTGGTCTTAACAAATACATAAGGAAGAAATTTATGTTATTCAAATCCAAATACCATTGATGAGGCATATGTACAAGCCCAATACATTTAATCTAACAAGAAAATGGGACAACCAAATGGTTTGAAGCAACCAAACTAGCATGGAACTTTCAATAAGGAAGATAAAAAAAGGGAAAATGAAAAAATAAAAACATTGTTGCCACTACACATGCATGAAAGGACCCTAATAATCATTGTGACCTATACAATATTATGGTCACACAAAATTAAAATATTGGAAGCTACATCTAGTAATGAATCCTAGGAGAAAGAGAGAGCAATCTGAGAAGAATGAACTTTTAATCGAAGTAGAGAGGGAGATATAAAGAATATCAGATGTGGATGAAACTATTGTTTGCAAAATAGTGTAGAAGATGGTGAACAAAAGTAGGCTCCATCACAAAGAGGAGAAGGATATGATAAAGCTATTCCATATCAAGATTCATATCAAGAAGAACATAGTAGATCCCTCATTTGAATATGGTTCATAGGAAAAGCTCATTGTAGAGGAGCCAGAAGTAAGCTTGCTTTAGAAATGCATGATCACTTTCATACATACCCTTTGGGTTGGATGAATAATATTATAAAGTTAAAAGTTACCAAGCAGTGTCAGCTTATATTTTATATGAGTGAAAATTTTATTGATGAAATAGAAGTTGATGTAGTGCCTCTTGATGTATGAAATTTTGTGATGTGTATCCCTATATGTATATGAGGGATGATATCTTCATGAGAAGAGCCAACCAATACAACATAATCAAGGAAGGTAAATATTTTACCATCAATTCACATAAGGGGAAGTCTAATATCTCTCTGGTAAGTTTTCACCAAGCTAAGAGATTGATCAACTCAACTAAGAAGTATGAAATTATTTTCTTGAGATGAACTGGAAAATTCCATGTTGGATAGTTGGTTGTCATTGATGTCAACCATTGGAGAGTGATCTTGGATATTGATGTCAACCCTTAGAGATTGATGCCAACCCTTGGATATTGATGTCAACCCTTGGAGAGGTTCAGATATGTTGGATAGTTGATTGAGATTGATGATGAGTTAGTTGGGTACATTTGATGTAGTGTACATGTATCCCCATAAGTGTGGTTATGGGACCCGAAGCTTATTAAGGAATATGGACATGAAGGAGAGTGAAATTCTAGGTAAGACTATCATAGATGGATAGTAGATATCATGTCGTTTCCAGTGAGATGTAGAACGCCACGTGGTTCTTCACAATTAAGGAGATATGGACTTGTAAAGTTGGAAGCCTCGAAGAGTGGTCAAGAAGCCCCTAGTTGGTTACAAGTCTTAGTCAAAGGGTAAAAATTCCTAGAGGAACCTATCCAGGTTCCACCAGAATCCCTCCTCTACACGATCTCAGACGATTACTTGTGCCCCCGCACCAAACAATCTAATATAGGTACTAAGGATGCCATGGAAGGTGCCACATGCGGTTCTCAGGAAGAATTCCTAAAGGAACTCCTCAACACGGCTCCAGACACTCACATATATGGTAGAACCAGTGAAGTAGTTGCAGGATATCAGGTATACAAGGATGAAGCCACCAACACTATGCAGGGGAATTTCCCCATATTGGTGCCTCCACCGCTAAATGAAATTCCATAATACAACCGATCTCCCCCCGACCCCTTCAGCACGAAACAGTTGGAGATCATTTTTAATCTTAGAAGCTACATGATGGATCAGATTCATTGGGACACCCTAATCAACAATCAAATTGATATGTTATTCAACGCATTCTCGAATGCACTAGTCAAGCAGCGGTGCTCAACCTATGCGCAACCCTTTGTGCTACAGTCAAGAGATGACACTCTTCCTGGAGCTTTGGATGACAGATCCCATGGTGCACAGAACCTGACCAATGATTAGTTTTTTGAAATCCTTTGAGCTCCACCAACACACTGATGGTGCTTCCTTCTTGTTATCCTAAACTGGTACTTTGCACATTTCTTGTCTAGTTTACTTTTTTCAAAAGTTGTTAGTTCGTTCTAGCTTGCAAAGACAAATCTATCAAGATAATCATCTGCCACTTGCTTTGGATTCCAATTGGAAGGGCATGTGGCAGATGCCTTTTTTGGCCGAAAGCATAATAAGCAACCACCTGTTCCGATTTCCAATAGATTAGCGGAACAGGTGGCAAGCCAATGACATGTATCTATTTTGTACAGTGACATCAAAATAATAGGATTTACCCTTTTTATTTATTTACAAAAAAAAACATTGTTATCCTTGATTATGATGTTCCTGAATGGTTATGGGACATTGAGACATTGATCTTGGCTTAATTATGCTGACTTCCTACATTTGTTAATGCTTAAGTCTTATTTTGTGGTTTATGTTATGTGATGTCGTATTGTGACATTGATAAAGGTTTTTGCTAGACTGTGTCATTCAAATTAATGTATTGATGGCTATGTCAGATTAAATTGTTCATGAAATTTCATGGGACATCGTGATGTTCATTAATGTTTTATTATGTTGTGGTGTTAATGAAACGTGATGTGAGATTGTGACATTTAAAAATGTTTTTTTTTTATTTTTACTTTTATTTAATGTCACACTATAACAATATTGAAATATGATGTCACATTGCTACATTCAAATATTTTATTTAGTATATAATTTATAGAATTTTAATTATTTTTTAATTTAATTTATGCTATATGTATATAAAAAGATCAATATAATTTTTCTTAAATGATACAATTTTTCTTAAATGAGATAAATACGTTATAGCTTCAATTTATATGTTTGTATTAAAACTATATAGTAATAATATGGATATTTCATAAAATATTTCATTTATTGAAAAAACCATTGAAACCAAAAATACAGACATAACACTTGTGTAAAGTAATGGATATGTGTTGGACAATTGGTTTGGACAGTTGGTTGCCATTGATGTCAACCCTTGGAGAGGTCCATATATGTTAGAGAGTTGATTGACACTTGTATGAACTAGATTGATTGTGTGTTAGTTGGGTACATTTGATGTAGTCTACATGTAGCCCTAGAGGTGTGGTTATGGGACCCAAATTTGGTTCAGGAATATGGATATGAAGGAAAATGAAATTGCAGGTTAGACACTCATAGATGGATAGTCCTTGTCATGCATTTTCAGGCGATATGTGGTACACCATGTGGTTCCTCACAGTAAGGAGATATGGCCTTGTAAAGTTGGAAGCCTCGAAGAGTGGTCAAGAAGCCCCTAGTTGGTTACAAGTCTTAGTCAGAGGGTAAAGTGGTTGTCACAAGAAAACCCTAAAATAAGGAAAGAGGTTACCTAGAAAAAGGTATAAATACCCCTCAAGGAGTCATTCACACACACACACACACACACTTATTCATTGATTATATATCTTGTGAACTAGTGATCTCTTGCTAAGGTTGTGATGACATTTTTCTGAGGTAGCAAAGGAAGGTCAAAGGAGAAAGTATCATGGTTACATCAAACCCTAATTTCTGAGGTATCCAAGAGTTGTAGGTCAGCAGGGCATGGATATACATGGGCTATAGTGGAGGAAAGCACAAATATCCGCGGGCTATAAAAGAGCAAGTCACGTATATGTAAAATGAATTGTGAAAGGTTGTGAAGGGATGTTGGTACCAGGTTGTTGAGGACTATGGAAGAGTTACAGGTCAGTTTATAGTACAAAAAGTCATCTATAGGATCAGAGGTAAGTTTTACGGGTTATGGTTATGGTGTTATGGTACATCTATGGTGATGATAGTATGTGATATGATACATCTTGGTTTTGTTATGTTACATTGATTACAAGCATTACTATGTATCTTGGTGTATGGTTTGGTTACATGTTATGGTGCATACTTGAGTCTTGGTATATTGCGTTATAAGGTTGCATCTTGGTGATATTGAGGAGCATCTTTGAGGCATGTATTTGTGAGATTTGGTTTATTACTTGAGGCACATCATGGGATGCATGGTACATGTTGGTAGAAGTCTACTTGGTTGAGGTGCATGGTTGATGTGTGGTTTGGTACAGGTTGAGGTGCATGGTTGATACATGGTTTGGCATAGGATTTGGTGCATAGTTTATGCACAGTTTGGTACAGATGTTGGTGCATGGTTGATGCATGGTTTGGTATAGGTGTTGGTTCATGGTTGATGCACTTGATGTGGTATAGGTTGTGGTACACAATTGATGTTCGGCATGGTACAAGTTGATGGTCTATTACATGCTTTCGTACATGGTTGAAACACATATATTGTGATGGTATCTTGGTGATCTCGGTACATGCTTGGTAGAAGAATGTGTTGGTGATGTTGGAAATCTATTTGAGATGTGTCGTTGGTATATGATCAATATGAGAGAATATGGAGAGTATTAGTGATAGTGACAGGTTGTACAGGTTGATGTGACGGGATGGATACAGTGACATGTTACATACATTAATAGTGATAGTGGCAGTGATTGTGGTAGTGACAGTTGGTCTACACTTATACTTCAGGGTGGAAGTACGGGTCAAGGAAAGGGCTTTGTAGCATCCTTTTGGTTGGAGTCATAGAATCATGGAGGTTGAGCTTCCTTCAGGGTGGATCATGAGAACTAGGTGGTTGTAGCCACCTTCTGGTTGGAGTTGGAGAACCTAAGGGGTTGTATCCTCATTTTGGTTGGAGCCAGAGAATTCAGGGAGTTGTATCTTCCTTCAGGTTGGATCTTGATAATAGGGGGTTGTAGCCTCCTTCCAATTGTAGCTGGAGAATTTTGAAGTTGGTGCTTCCTATGAATGAATTCTTGATATATATAAGAAAGCATTATGTGGTTTTCTCCCATTTGGGTTTCCACATAAATACTAGTGTATTGTGTTCTTGATTTGATGTTGATTTGATTTTGCTTATGATATATATATATATATATTGAATGCAATCATAGATGACACATTGATGATAAATTGTTGAACATTGTTGATAAAGTGAAAGAATATATATTGTGATTAAAATTGGTATAAAGTGCTCATACTGATTCACCTCCCACCCTCTTAGTATTCCAGCAATTGGTATTAGATCTAGTCCTTCATGAATCAGTATAAACACTGTAAGGAGATCATGGAATACAATGAGAATGAAGCACCAATGTTTGATGGTCAGAGTGATCTAGTGTATGAGATATGGAGCATAATAACGAAAAAAAAATTGCAGGCACAAGGATATGATATTTGGTATTCATTTGTTACAGGATATAATGTTTCAAAGAAACCAAAGACTACAACCAATAAGGAATTTAATAAGAAGAACAAAATAGCAATGGATTTCATCAAGGAAGGATTACCTGATTCAGTAAAGGAAAAAGTGGGAAAATCTTCATCAACTAAATAAATTGGGGTTAAGATACATAATATATATTCTTATCCCATCAAAAATTCATGTATTTCTAAAGAGGACACAAGTGCAGAACAAGAGATATGATGCTCATCATATCAAACAGATTCAGAAGAAGAAGAGTTTGTAATCAACATAAATGAGTTTTTTTTCTTTAATTGTGAAGAGAATGAACATCTTGAAATAATATGCATAAGATGCATAAGATCATGGGTAAAATAAGATGCATAGTAGTGTATTTACAATTGGAAACAATGGAATCATTTGGAATGAGTTGGTCACAGAAAGGTAAGTAGTGAAAGGTACATCAGAATAGCGAAAGAGAAACCAACAGTGGAAGCTATATCATTAGAAGGACATTGTTGAACAGTGTGAACATGACAAGTAAATGAATAAATAAAAGTTTGAATGATTTTTATATATTTCGGTGAAATTCAAGAGGAAGCACCAATGGAAAATAAACAACACTGGAAGAGAGGAAAGGAAACATATACATGTATCCCTACATTGATCTACATCTCACAGAAAATTCAAGGGAAGAAAAAACATCAGAGAGAGAGATACAAAAAGGAAGAATAGTACCATATATATATGGAGACATACCCACAAGGGGATCTATTATTTTTCCCACGATTATTTAGAGAAGGTACAGTATCAGAAGGAGACATATCAATAGGGGTATAACCTTTGGTCAAATATGAAGAGAAAGAACAAAGGAATAAAGATAGGGGGAGCAACTCTAGGAGGAGATACCATTTTCCATTGATGTCAAAGGGGGAGAGATAGAAACATTTATGAGGAGTTATTTTATCTACCTGCATTAAATCTAAATAAATGCCTCAGCTACCTAAGAACGAGAGCTTCTCTGCTCAAGGTCCGTCTTACAATACAAGTGCACTTCATTAAATCATGCATTAATGTCTTGGCGCAACAATATCACAATGTTTCAAAATTTGATGCTGGCGCTCTCCAACTGTATTCTCTTTCTCCACACGCTGGCTCGCTTGATGAGGTGTGGATGCTCCTACATCAGAAATGCGTATGTGGCCCCACATAACATCGAATGTTATGAATTCCATAACTATGGACACATAGATTGTGATTGTAGAAGAATGATGGATGCTTCTTTGAAAGAAAATACTAATATCAGATATAAGAAAGTATGGAAAATAAAATAAGAATAGGTGAATACATATCAGCTCCCAGAGATCTAAGGATTTGTAGTAGTACAAGAAAGAAAAGAAGAATGGGTAAATAAATAAAAGGCACAATATATTGTAATTTTAAGAATTGTAGTGTGCGATCGATCCACATGAATAAAGGAAGAAATAATATTTTAGAGAGATGATGAGTCTACAAATGAAGAGGAAGAATACTCTGCATCATAACTGGTATTTTTCTGAGCCATCTGGCTTGGAGATTCCGAGTAAATATGTATGTTGAATAGGGGGAGTCCATAATACATATTAGATAACTATCGTTCGAGCAATGGTTTTAGATACATATTCAGAGCAATCAAATGGAAGAAGTACATAGTAACAGATTGATCAGTTGAGAAGTCATGTTTCCACACAAGTTGTTCCATACATATAGATTTTTTATGAGAATATAGATCGTATCAATGGATATATTTTATTTAGACTAATAAACAAGAACATGTGATGATCATTTGTAATATATTTAAGAGACGTCTTCATAATGTTACAATGATATATGGGAGAGCCTTGTGGATAATTGAGTAGTAGGGTTATCAACAGTTTTTGACATATGGACAGAGATGGACTCATGAGATGCTTAGAAGGTATAGGAAACACAGTTCATATGCATAACAACATATCTACAATTGGAATAAGTGAAATCATCTAGTTAGAAAAAGGAAAATAAATGATAGGACCAATAGAATAGGGAAATAGAAACTGTCAATATATGTTATATCATGAGAAGGACATTCTTGAATTTTCTGTTCAAGTGAACATGACAAGTAAATGGAGAAATCAAATTTTGAATTCTTTTTATATATGTCAGTGAAATTCAATAGGAAGAACAAATGGATAATAAACAACACTAGAAGAGATGAAAGGAAACATATACAAGTATCCCTACATTGATCTACATCTTACAAAAAATTCAAGGGAATAAAAATCATAAGAGAGAGAGAGAGATATACATAAAGGAACAATAATAGCATACAGACAGGGAGAGTTAAGATTTGGTCAAAGGTGAAGAGAAATAACACATGAATGAATGTAGGGGGAAAAGACCCAAGATCGGAAACCCTTTTCCATTGATGTCAAAGGGGGAGAGATAGAAACATTGATGATGAGCCATGATAACAAGGTGAGGATGAGCATGAGTGTTTCCATGTCTAAGTGTTTCCATAAATGTTGGTGTTGCCATCAATTCCAAAGGGGGAGATTGTTGGATAGTTGGTTTTCATTGATGTCAACCATTGGAGAGTCATCTTGGAGATTCATGTCAACCCTTGGAGAGTTCCAAAGATGTTGGATAGTTGATTGAAATGTGTATGATCGATATTGATGATGCGTTACTTGGGTACATTTGATGTAGCATACATGTATCCCCAAAAGTGTGGTTATGGTACCCGAAGTTGATTAAAGAATATGGAAATGAAGGACAGTGAAATTGTAGGTAATACTATCATAGATGGATAGTACATGTTGTTTCATTTCCAGTGATATATGGAATGTCACGTGGTTCTTCACGGTTAGGGAGATATGGCATTGTAAATTTGAAATCCCCAAAGAGTGGTCAAGAAGCCCCTAGTTGGTTACAAATCTTAGTCAAAGGGTAAATTGGTTGCAACAAGAAATCCTTAAAGTAAAGAGAGAGGTTACTATGAAAAAGTATATAAACACCTCAAGGAGTATCTCATAAGTACACACTCACACACTTATTCATTGATTATTTATCTTATCAACTATTGATCTTTTGCTAAGGTTGTGATGACATATTTCTGAGGTAGAAAAGGAAAGTCGAAGGAGAAAGTCTTGGGGTTGAAATAAATCCTAGTTTCTGAGGTATACACAAGTTGAAAGTCGGGAGGGAATATATATACACAAGTTGTAGTGGAGGAAAGGAGGAAAGAAGAAGAGGTTGAGAATATTGAAGAAGAAGTTGTCACATCCAGAGTTAAAATCGTCAAGCTCAGTAAGAATGTTGAAAAGACAGAAACACCTACCTCATCAGTAAGAATGTTGAAGAGAATCCCTTCATGTCACTAGAAAAGAAGAAAGAAGAAAAGAATAAGACTTATGCAGAAGTACTCAAAGGAAGGAACCATGGTGAACAAGAATCAAATAAGAATGAGAATAATAGGGATACATCTTCAACAAGACCTACCACATTCAGGAAACAAAAACGCTTCAACCATGATGAAGAAATCCAGAGAAGAAAATATCATGAACAGCCAAGGCATGAATTTAGAAGAAATGCACAACAATGAAGATCATCCACTCCCAGTTTTGTAAATTTATTTTATGGTCATTGTTTTTATTGTACTAACTTTGGACATAAGGTTGTAGATTGCAGGTCTTATGAAAGAAATTTTCAAACAACAAAAGATTATGTGGCCCCACATGACATTAAATTTTACAAGTGACATAACTATGGACACATAGCTCATGATTGTAGAAGCATGATGGATACTTCTTTGAGAAATAACACCGATATTAGATATAAGAAGGTTTGGAAAAGAAAACAAGAATAGTTAACAGAAGATCAGATGAATGAAGGACACCCGGAATTCATACTCTTAGGATTGTCAATAGTACGAGATGAAGACAAATCTACAGGGAAAAATAAAGATATCAAATATAGGAAGGCTTGGAGAAGAAATGAAAAACAAGAAGAATGGGTGAATACATATCAAGTCCTAGAGATCATAGGATTTGTAGTAGTTATACAAGAAATTAAAGAAGAGCAGGTGAATAAACAATAGGTACAAGAGATTATACTTTCAGGAATTGTAGTGCAAGATCAATCCACATGCAGAAAGGAAGAAATCATAATTCATAAATATGATGAGTATATAGATGAAGAGGAAGACTACTCTGCATCAGAGCAGGTATTTTTCTTAGCCATCTGGCTTGGAGACTCCCAGTAAATATGTATGTTGAACAAGGGGATTCCATGCAGTAGATACTACAGATCAGAGAATCATATTTTGAGTAGTATGAAGTGTTTGCAGAGACAAGTTCAGAGCAGTCAAATGGAATAAGTACAGAGTAACAGATTGATCGGTTGAGAAGTTGTGTTCCCACACAAGTATCAGTCAGTACGCAAAAGTTTATGATTATATTGCACATATGTATTCAGGAAAGGATGTCTTCAGTACAGGTTGGTCTATACATGTAGAGTTTGATGAGAAGATAGAACAGATCAGTGGACCTATTTGATTCTAGTTTATCAATGGGAAAATGTGACGATCATTTGTAATATATTCAAGAGAAGTCTTCAAAATGGTACAGTGACAGATGGGTCAGCATTGTGGAAAATTGAGTAGTGAGGTTATGAGAAGTTTGTGACATATGGACAGAGATGGATTCTTGAGATGCTTAGCAAGTACATAGAGCATGGGTCAAATAAGATGCATAACAATGCATTTACAATTGGAATCAATGGAATCATTTGGACTCAATTGGTCACATAAAGGAAAGTAGTGAAAGGCACAACAGAACAGGGAAAGAGAAACCATCAATAGAAGCTATATCATCAAAAGGGAATTGTTGAACAATGTGAACATGACAATTAAGTGAAGAAATTAAATTTTGAATGGTTTTTATACATCTCAATGAAATTCAAGAAGAAGCACCAATGGACAATAAAAAACACTAGAAGAGAGGAAAGAAAACATATACAGGTATCCTTACATTGATATACATCTTCCAAAATAGTCAAGGGAAGAAAAATTATCAAAGAGAGAGAGATTTAGAAAGGAATATTAGTAGAATACATACATGGAGACCTACCCACAGGGGGAGATATTATTTTTCCCATGATTTGTTAGAGAAGGTACAGTATCAGGAGGAGATGTATCGACAAGGGGAGTTAACCATTGGTAAAAGATCAAGAGAAAGAACAAAGGAATAAAGATAGGGGGAGAAACCCCAATAGGAATTGTCCTTTGTCATTGATGTCAAAGGGTGAGAGATAAAAACATTGATGAGGAGCGATGATAATAGGGGGAGCATGAGCATGAGTGTTTCCATATCTAAGTGTTTCCATTAGTGTTGGTGTTGCCATAAATTCCAAAGGGGGAGATTGTTGGACAATTGGTTTGGAAAATTTGTTGTCATTGATGTCAACGCTTGGAGAGTGATCTTGGATATTGATGTCAACCCTTAGAAATTGATGTTAACCCTTGGAGAGGTCCAAATATGTTGGAAAGTTGATTGAAATTTGTATAATAGATATTGATGATGAGTTAGTTGGGTACATTTGATGTAGTATACATGTAGCCCCAAAAGTGTGGTTATGGGACCTGAAGTTGATTAAGGAATATGGACATGAAGAATAGTGAAATTGCAGTTAAGACTGTCATATATGGATAGTACATGTCATTCCATTTTTTGGTGAGATGTGGAATGCCATGTGGTTCTTCACAGTTAGGGAGATATGGCATTGTAAAGTTGGAAGCCCTGAAGAGTGGTCAAGAAATCCCTAGTTGGTTACAAATCTTAGTCAAAGGGTAAATTGGTTGCAACAAGAAATCCCAAAGTAAGGAGAGAGGTTACTATGAAAAAGTATATAAACACCTCAAGGCGTCTCTCATAAGTACACACTCACACACTTATTCATTGATTATCTATTATGTGAACTATTGATCTTTTGCTAAGGTTGTGACAGCATATTTCTGAGGTAGCAAAGGAAATTTGAAGGAGAAAGTCTTAGGATTGCAAAAAACCCTAGCTTCTAATGTATCCATGAGTTGCAGATTCGTAGGGAACATATATACGTGGGTTGTAGTGTAGGAAAGAATAGATATCTATGGGATGTGGAAGAGAAAGTTGTGTATATGTAAAAGGACTTGTGAAAGGTTCTGAAGGGATGTTGGTACCAAGTTGTTGAGGACTATGGAAGATTTATAGGTCAGTTTATAGTACAACAAGTCAACTATAGGATCAGAGGTACGTTTTAAAGGTTATGGTACATGCATGGTGATGATAGTGTGTGATATGATAAATCTTGGTGATGTTATGGTAAATTGATTAGAAGAATTATTTCCAATCTTGGTGTATGGTTTGGTTACATGTTATGGTGCATACTTGAGGCTTGGTATATTGTGTTATGAGGTTACATCTTGGTGATATTGAGGAACATGCTTGAGACATGTGTTTGTGAGATTTGGTTTATGAGTTGAGGAACATCATTGGATGCATAGTACATTTTGGTTGAAGTCTACTTGGTTGAGGTGCATGGTTGATGCATGGTTTGGTACAGGTTGAGGTGTATGGTTGATGCACAGTTTGGCACATGTGTTGGTCCATGGTTGATGCATTGTTTGGTACAGGTGTTGGTGAATATTTTATGCATGGTTTGGTATAGGTGTTGGTGCATGGTTGATGCACTTGGTGTGGTATAGGTTGTGGTACAAGGTTGATGTTTGGTATGGTACAGGTTGATGGTTTGTTACATGATTTGGTACATGGTTAAGACACATATTTGGTGATGGTATGTTGGTGATATTGGTACATGCCTAGTAAAGGCATGTGTTGGTGATGTTGGAAATATAGTTGAGAGATGTCCTTGGTATCTGATCCATGTGAGAGAATATGGTTGAGTATCAGTGACAGTGACAAGTTGTATAGGTTTATGTGACAGGATGGATACAGTGACAGGTTGACAGTTACAGATTGGATACATTGACAGTGACAGTGACAGTGGTAGTCATATTGATTTTGATGGTGACAGTTGTTCTAAACTCATACTTCAAGGCGGTAGGATGGGGAAAGGAAAGGGGGTTGTAACCTCCTTCTATTTGGAGCCGAAGAATCATGGAATTGGAGCTTCCTTTAGGTTGGAGCCTAAGAACTAGGTGGTTGTATCCACCTTTCGGTTGGAGATGGAGAACCCAGGGGGTTGTATCCTCCTTCTGGTTAGATATAGAGAATTGAGGGATTTGTAGCTTCCTACAGGTTAGAGCCTGAGAATAAGGGGTTGTATACTCCTTCCATTTGCATCGACAGAATTTGGAAGTTGGTGCTTCCTATGAATGAATTCTTGATATATATAAGAAAGCATTTTGTGGTTTTCTCCCATTTGAGTTTCCATGAAAATATTGGTATATTGTGTTCTTGATGTGATGTTTATGTGATTCTCCTTTTGATTACATAGATTATACATTGATGATAAACTGTTGAACATTGTTGATAAAGTGAAAGAATATATACTGTGGTTAAAAGTGGTATAAAGTGCTCATATTGATTCACCCCCCCCCCTCTCAGTATTCCAACAATTGGTATCAAATCTGGTCCTTCATGAACTAGTATAACCATTGGAAGTAGATTATGGAATACAGTGAGAATGGAGTACCAATGTTTGATGGTCAGAGTGGTCTAGTGTATGAGATACGGAGAAGAAGAACGAAAACATTTTTGCAGGAAAAGGGATATGATATTTGGTATTCAGTTGTTACAGGATATAATGGTTCAAAGAAACCGAATATAGCATCCAAGAAGGAATTGAAGAATAAGAACAAAATAGCAATGGATTTCATCATGGAAGGATTACCAGATTCATCAACTAAAGAACTTTGGGATAAGATACATAATATCTATTCTTCTCCCATCATAGAATCAGAGATTGTTAAAGAGGATACATGTATAGAACAAGAGGTAATATGCTCTTCATGTTAGATAAATTCAGAAGAAGAAGAGTTTGTAATCAGCATAAATAAGTTATTTTCTTTAATTGTGAAGAGTGTGAACATATTGAAATTGAATTCCCTTATTTGAAGATTGAAAGTGATAAGACAAAAAATCCCAATGAAATAGAAAACAACCCTGAGATTGAAAAGGAAAATAATCATGAAGTAGAATTCATTCAATGAGAAAGAGAACTTGAAGATGAAATAATCACATTGAAGATATAACTTGAATAAGAAAAGTGAATAGAAGAAGACATGAGGAATCAGATGTTGAATAAATAATAATCTCATAAATCCAACTCTAGATAAGTTGAGCATATGTTCATGATGTTAAAGGGTCAGCTAGAAGAAGAGATAAGGACTGAACTAATTCTCGAGGATGAGAAACAATGTTTGGAAATCAAAACAGTAGCACAAAAGGAAGAAGCGGAAAAGAGAGAGTAGATATTGAAAGATTATATTAAGGAAAGAACTGACGAATTAAATAATCCTAAAGCATAATTTGGTCAAGAAGAGAGAAGACTTGAAAAATAAATCATCTCCTTGAAGATCCAACTCAAAGAAGCAAAGAGGATAGAATAAGTCATGAAGAGTCAAATGATGAAGAAAGGAGAATAGGTTGGGAATCTTGAAGAAGAGGTTGTCACATTGAAAGTTAAAATCGTCAAGCTCAGAAAGAACATTGAAGAGACAGAAACACCTACCTCACCAGTATAGAATGTTGAAGAGAAGCCCTACAAGTCACTAGAAAAGAAGAAAGAAGAAAAGAGTAAGAGCTATGCAGAAGTACTAAAAGGAAGGAACCATGGTCCACAAGAATCAAAGAAGAATGAGTATAATAGAGATACATACTCAAAAAGACCTACCACATTTAGGAAACAAAGAAGCTTCAATCATGATGAATAGATCCATAAAAGAAAATATCATGATCAGCCAAGGAAGTAATTTATAAGGACTACACAACAAAGAAGATAATTCACTCCCATGTACATAAATTTCTTTTATGGTCATTGTTTTTATTGTACTAACTTTGGACATAAGGTTGCATATTAAAGGGCTCATGAAAGAAATTTTCAAACAAGAAATGCTTGCGTGGCACCACATGACATTGAATGTTACAAGTGACATAACTATGGACACATAGCTCATGATTGTAGAAGCATGATGGATACTTCTTTGAGAAATAACAATGATATTATATATAATAAGGTTTGGAAAAGAAAACAAGAATAGGTAACAAAAGATCAGATGAATGAAGGACACCCTAAAGTCATACTCTTAGGATTGGCAATAGTACGAGATGAAGACAAATATACAGGGAAAAAGAAAGATGTCAGATATAGGAATTCTTGGAGAAGAAATGAAAAACAAGAAGAAAAAGTGAATAAAGACCAGGTCCTAGAGATCACAGGATTTGCAGTGGTACAAGAAAGAAAACAAGAGAAGGTGAATAAATAATAGGTTCAAGAGATTGTACTTTCAAGAATTGTAGTGCAAGATCAATCCACATGCAGAAAGGAAGAAGTCAGAATTCAGAAATATGATGAGTCTACAGACGAAGAGGAATATTACTCCAGATCAAAGAAGATATTTTTCTAAGCCATCCGGATTAGATACTCCCAGTAAATATGTATGATGAATAGGGGGAGTATATGTAGTAGATACTACAGATCAGAGAACCATATTTCAAGAAATAGGAAGTGTTTTCATAGATAGATTTAGAGCAGTCAGATATCAGAAGTACAGAGTAATAGATCGATCGATTAAGAAGTTATGTTCCCACACAAGTATGAGTTGATACACAAAATTTTATAATTATATTGCACGTATTATTCAGGTAGGGATGTCTTAAACCTGTACATGTAGAGTTTGATGAGAAAATAGATCATATCAGTGGACATATTTGATTCCATTTGATCAATAGGAACATGTGACGATAATTTGTAGTATATTCAAGAAAAGTATTTAGAATGGTATAGTGGTAGATGGATCATCATTATGGACAATTGAGTAGCAGGGTTATGAACAATTTGTGACATATGAACAGAGATGGAATCTTGAGATGCTTAGTAGGTAGAAAGATCATGGGTCAAATAAAATGCATAGCAGTGGATTTACAATTGGAATCAGTGGAATTAGTTGGTCACATAAAGGAAAGCAGTGAAAGGCACAACGAAAAAGGGAAATAGAAACTGTCAACATAAGCTATATCATAAGAAGGACATTCTTGAACAATGTGAACATGAAAAGTAAATGAAGAAATCAAATCTTGAATGATTTAATATATTTCAGTGAAATTCAAGAGGAAGCACCAATGGAAAATAAACAGCACTAGAAGAGAGGAAAGGAAACATATACAGGTAGCCCTACATTGATCTACATATTATAGAAAAGTCAAGGGAATAAAAATCATTAGAAACAAAGATCCAAAAAGGAAGATTAGTAGCATAGAGACATGGAGACCTAACCACATGGGAGTTATTATTTTTCCCATGATTGGTTAGAGAAGGTGCAGTATCAGGAGGAGACATATCAACATAGGGCATTAACCATTGTTCGAAGATTAAAAGAAATAACAAAGGCATAAAAACAGGGGGAGCAGCCCCAAGAGGAAAAACTACTTTCTATTGATGTCAAAGGGTGAGAGATAGAAACATTGATGAGGAGCGATGAGCACAATGGAAGCATGAGCATGAGTTCTTCCATCTTTAATTGTTTCCATAAATGTTGGTGTTTCCATCAATGCCAAAGGGAGAGATTGTTGGATAGTTGGTTTGGACAATTGGTTGTCATTGAT